>PUQB01000209.1:382858-399565 GCA_003024785.1 Selaginella tamariscina | reverse complement strand
TTATCTAATTTATTTTATATATATATATATGTGTATATTATACGTGTATGTTGCAACTCAATTCATTATTTAGCTGATGAATTCTTATTTACTATCATGTTATTATAGTCCTTTATAGTGCATCTTAATATAAACTTTTTAGTGTTAATATGTTTAATGCAAAATACTACATTTAGGTGTGCACGCTTTCATTTTTACACAATGTATATTGATGATAAATAATTTTCTTCTTGAAATTTATAAGAAAATAAAATAAAGTTAATATTTACAATTTTTTATTAAAATAATAATTTTCTTATAAATGACATAAGCATTACAAATCTAAAATAAATGGGTTATCTCATAATTCAATTTATTGAGTCATGATCTACAGCCAAACATCTTATTATTTTATTCTTGTAATTAAAGAAAAAAAAAACCTTTTGCATAATAACAATTAATTTAATCATAAACTATTTCAAAATTTTTTAATTTAATTAAGAAATCACAAATATATATTTCATATATATATATATATATATATATATTATACTCATAGCTTAGGTTTATAAATTATATTTTAATTAGGAAGCCCCAAATATATTAAGCTTTATATGTAATGCTGTTGTAAATACTTTGGAACCAAGAACAACCTCCAATCAAGACCACACTGACACTAACAAACGCATCTACTATGGGTCTACATAAAATCGTAAGCTCAAGATAATTAATGCATTGATCAATGGATATGAATGTTATAACAAAGAGTAAGAAAGATCCTCTAATTCTAAAATTATATAAAGTCCATATTGGAACGACTGGAGGTGTGTATTTGTTTAGTTAAATAATATGTCTCATAAAAGAACACTAATATTTATTTTAGTCATATCTAAGAAAATATATTCATTTAGTGTGCAAGTGTAAAAAACTCTTAGGGTGTTCACTTCAAAAATGGGGTATACAATATGCGTGTGTACTCAAACATTAAAACTTGAGTACATATGTAAAACTATATGTGTTTTACAGTAAAGTGTCTATAATACTGGGTCTAAAGAAATGTAATTGTGTCGTCTAAACTTGAAGTTTTGAAGGTATTTCCTTCTACACTTTCCAAAAGTCCGAATCTAGAAGATTAAGGATGTGCTTGTTAATCCTTGGGTTTTTTATATATTATATTGTGACAAAAGGTTGAAATCGAAAAGAAAAGTGGATTCTAAATCAATCAATATAACAGTACTGTTGGGAGAGACCAACAAACTACACTATTAACATTAATTACTCCCTTTGAACAAGTTAGTGTAAAGGTAAGATATGAAAACTATTATTATATATTTGTGGAATGTGATCGAAAGGGAAACTAGAAAGATTTCAACACGCAGGTGAGGACGCTTTTACAAGTATGAGTTTTTCAATTTGGTGTGATGAATGGAAGCAAGCACTTTGGCAGTGGGAAGTGGAATTGTATCAACATTTTTCAATGCTGGCCATGCAGCCCTGTGTAATCCTTGTTAGAGATTCAACGTTGGTCATGCAGTTGGAGAGGCTACTAGGATTTTCTTTTCTAGATATGGCTGAGGCTTTACATCTCCTTTGTGAAAGCAGCCTGCTCTATTAAGCGAGTTTAGGAGATTGTTGAAAATTGTAGAAACGTCCTCAAGTGCAGTTCCACCACCACAGAATGATGCACCTAGTCCAGCTGTTAGTGATGTGTTGGTGTGTGGGATAGATAACATTTGGTTAAGCATGCATTCGTGGCCTGTTATGTTCTCAATAGTAATTTGTAGTGTTACCTTGGTGCCATCATCATCTGGAGACGTCTTGATCCAAATTACTATTGTCAAAAATGTTGTCTAGATACTGTGTGGTGAGCCCTAACTAGAAAGACATCCTGGTTGTGTTTACAAGTGTGCCTGATGGTGCTAAATCTATGTGCGTAATACAAAGTGTTGTTAGAATCTGATGAAGGATTAGAAATACGGTTGACTCCTTATCCTTGCTTTTAGGGTTGTGCAGAGTTTGCAACTCGTATTGCAATCCTAGTACGACGAGTTCAATATTTTGTTGGTAGCTTTTGCCTATTTATTGCCTTGTGGATAATACGTTGTGGAGACATAATGTTTCACTAAGTACTCAGTACAAAGGGCTTTGATGACGTTGTTGACAAAATGAGTTCCTTGGACATTAATAAGTTCCATAGGAGCACCAAATCGTACTACAATATTCTCAGAAATAAATTTTGTGATGCGTGTTATGCAACAATCCCATAGTGCAATAGCTTCTGCCCATTTAGTAGTGTAATCTGTTAGTACTAATATGTATTGATTCCTCTTGTTGTTTTAGAATTGATTGGTCCCATGAAATCTATTCCTCACTTCATAAATGCTGCTAATGGTACTATTGGATGTAATGTCTGAACTTGATGATGTGAAGCTAGTTGATGTTTGTTACACTTCAGACATTTCTTGCAATATTTTATAGCATCTTTAAATAATGTTGGCCACCATAAACCGGACTGCATGTTGTTAACGTTTTTGCAAAGTGTCCACTGTGTTCTCCTAAGTGTGCTTCTCATAATATGAGTTGAACCTCTTTCATTGGTATGCATCTCCTTAAGACTTTATCCCTTCCCTTCTTGTAGAGTATGCCTGCAATCATGCAGTACGGTTTGGATCGTAGGACTAGTTCCTTGTGATGTTGTGATGATGTGTATTTCTCTAGTGCTAATCCAGTAGTTAGAAAGTGTTTAATATCCCGTAAATATCCTTATTGATAGTATCGTTGTGGTTGTTCTTATTCCATTTGGAATAAACTTGCATCTAGTAGGTCATCATTAATGCCAACACCATCCTCCTTACTCGTAATGCGGCTCAAGAAATTAGCTTGTTGGTGTAGCCTGCTTGGTTTGTAAATGATTTAAAACTTGAACTCTTGCATTAATAAAAACCATCGTATTAATCTTCCTTCAAGCTTCGTCATACTCAATAAATGTATAAGTGCCTAATGATCCACAATGAATTTTACCTTATTTACTAACAAATAATGTCAAAATTTCTTGGTAGCATAAACCATTTCGAGTGCTTCTTTCTCTATAGTTGTAATCTTCAATTAGCATAATATAATGAACGATCTTTTCCATCTTCTTATGTTTATGTTAATATGCATTCGAGTGTTTCTTTCTCTGTAGTTGTAATCTTCAATTAGCATAATATAATGAACGATTTTCCATCTTCTTATGTTTGTGTTAATATGCATCCAATAACGTACGACGATGCGTCTACTTGCACATGAAATTCTTGCGTTCAATTTGGGCTAGCAAGAATAGGCACTTTCATTAATGCTTGTTTCAACATTTGAAAACTTTGCTTGCATTGTAGGTTCCACGTGAAGGGTTGTCTTTTTCTTAATAGCATAGTTAATGGCTTTGCTATTGCAGCATAATTTTTGATAAATTAGGAATGATATCCCATTTTACCAAGTAGCTGCCATATTTTGCTGCCGTCTTTAGGAGGTTGCATGGTTTGTATTACTCTGACTTTATCTTGGTCGACCATTATCTCATCTTTGCATATAATATGGTCTAGTAGTACTTTTGATTTTACACAAAATATGCACTTCTCTGGATTTAGAGTTATATTGTTCAATCAACATTTCTTGAAACACTTCATTAAATAGTCTAAATGATCGTCCTTGGTTTTGTAAATGCTGAAATCATTTAAGAATACCTTCATAAATGTTGTCAAATAATCTCAGAATGTTTCACTAACCAAAGACTAGAAAGTGAATGGTGAATTACATAACCCAAAAGGCATAACACGATATGCGTAGGCACCCCAAGGACTAATGAATGTTATTTTTGATTGATCGGATGGCTCCATTTGTACCTGGTTGTATCTTGAAAATCCGTCTAAAGGAATATATGTCATGTCTTGTTACTGTATCCAATAACTCTTCAGTGAAGGGTATCGGATATGTATCTCGCTTAGTTATGTTATTCAATTTCTTATAATTGACATAGATTTGCAATTTGTTGTTCTTCTTTGGTACTATGATGATTGGTGATAACCACTTTGGGTTTTCAATTGGATATATGAATCCAGCTTGTAGTAACTTATCCACTTCTAGTTCTATTTTGTGAGTACAAATTGTTGGTGAAACACCCTTGAGATCTTTGTAACTCTAAGTAAAGACATCAATATTTTGATGTAATATGTCCACCAATTTTCTTCGGTATTATGATTTAAGGTCAACTACTATTTATACTTTGAGTGGTACATGGTTGCTTATTTTGATTTCTACTTCCTTAGTCCTCTTATTACTTGTAATTTCCAATTTTTGTTCATTTCATGATATTTGTTCATGCTTGGTGTCAAATTGCAATGGGTTGTTTGAACTTGTCAGTTAATTCAAGAATGTCCATATGTTGTTGATGTTGATCATTGGTGGTTATAATTTTATGTTGATTATTGTTCTTTTCATTTTTCGATGTCATCTAATATAAATCAGCTTGTGCTATTTTCATAAGTTCTGGGTTACTATCGAACAAGACTTTTTTTTCTTCCGTATTTAGACCATAGTGCCAATCGTAATCTTCCATTTGTACGAGTCGAGTTGGTCGTTCAATTTGCTTCTTTTGCTGTTTTAATAACTGCTTCTTGTCCATTCTTGTAGAGTACCATCTTGTCGTCTTCCCAATTATGTCATACTTTGGCATCTCGTAGACAGGGTCTTCCTAAAATCTGATATGGTTTGCTAGTTTGTCCGATACGTAGTACGACCAAGGACACCTTAAACTTGATGCTTACAATATTTATACGTACATATTTGATTATACCAACCAGTCATACTTTCCTTTGATCAGCCATTTGTACCAAGAATGGTGCATTTTTACCCAAGTCCTTGTAGGTATGTTCTTCAACAATGTTAACTTCTGAGCCCCCATCAATGGGTATGTTTCCAATGTTGTTTTTGCCGATGCGTGTGGTAATCATTGCATTCCAATCTTTGTCATCTTTAAGAACTTTGATCGTATTGGCCTCCACTTGAGCAGTTGCATGTTGAATATTGCTTGCGTTCAAGACACTAGCTATTTGTGTTCGTAGAAACGGTGCTAGTGTGAGTAATTCTCCTATATTTAGCTATACGGGTTGCTGTAATATGACAGCAACAATATGATCTCTAAGTGGTACTGTTGACGTGGACTTCTAGGATTGCCCACTTGCTTCGTTGGGTACAAGATCTTTCTTTTTGTCTTGTTGTATTTTCTGAATTTGATCTACCACTCTTTGTACTGTAGTTTTCTCTTTTTCCCAAATTTGCGTATTGGTTCTTCTTTACTTGTTTCTACCCGTACTCATTTAGCTTGTGTTACTGCATATGTTTCTATTGAGGGGTAACTCCATATATTCTTCCCACTTGCATTCGTGATTATGTTCCTCCAAATCTTCTTCTTGTTGGACTTCAATTTTCCATGTTGCTGGTTCTGTAGGCAGTACTCCGGTGTTAATTTCACGTGCGAGCTTTCTGGTGAGTAATGTCCATTTCTCCACATGTGTAGTATCAAATATTGTTTAGCCTATTACATTTAGTGGAACAATGTCCTTTCTCATCACATTTGAAACATGTCGGACCACATAGTGTTGGTGTTGTTGTTTTGTCGATAATACGACCATGATTTGTGGGGTATCTCCTTCCATTACCATTTCTTCATTCTCCATTATACGGCTGTTGTGAATAGTCATATGAGTTGGTATTCCAAATTTGGGGATAGTCATATGGGTTCATATTCCTTGTATTGTCTCATTTGGGTAGTGGTGGATATCGTTTAGCTCACCCATTCAATGATTGTGTTTTGTATCCCATACTTTAACATTGTCTTGCCTCACGACCTATCCCTCCACACATCTGACACATGGGTATCTTACATTCGGAAGCACTATGCCCTTTATTTTTTCATGTTGTGCATGATATTGCTCTTAGTCGTGCTCGCATGTCATTCTCCTTCATGTGTTGTCTTTGTGGTTCCCGTTCATTGTTCTCGATGTATCTTGGTGGTATCAGTATTTCAATTTGCTTAGCTTCTTTTATCGCATCTGTTAAGTCATGTGGTTTTATCAATTGAACTTGGAGTTGCAGGCTGTCTCGTAATCCATTGATATACCATTTTCTTGCCAATTTATCATTGACATCTCCCACTTCATAACAATTGTATATTCTTCAAAATCTGCGTGTGTAATCCTCAACCACCTCTGTAGGTCCCTGCCGTAATTCTTGTAATTAAAATGTTCGATCTCATTTGCGATACTTCCGAACATAGTAGTTCCTAAACAATGCGAGTAATGTGTTGTATTTATCAATTGTGATGGCATTTTTGTAATACCAATCACTGGCATCTCCTTTAAGTGTGAATGGGAATATACGGAGTTTCTCATTTTCATCCATTAGTTTGTTGACTTCACATATTTTCAAATTGTTGAATATGCCAATTCATATCCTTGTTTTTCAAACCTGAAAAGGTAGAGGGTACTACTTTCTCCGTAATCATTAGTGTTCCCAACCTCTCAGATGCCTCGATCGTCAGTAGATCCTAGTATTCTCGTGTCAACACGTGTACTCCCCTTTCTTCATATTCCTTGTTGTTGTCTTTTTCTTTAGTAGGCCAGTCGTGTTCCAATTGTCGTTGCTCCTTTCTTTGTGCTTCTTTCTACTCTTTACGCCTTTGTTCCTCTCGTTCCTCCAACTTTCTTTGGGTCTCAATTATGGTTTGTTGTCGTAAGTATCGATTCTCGCATTCTTGTTGTTGTCTCTGTCTTATCTCTTCAAATCATTAATGTTCTGCAAGAATTCGTCGGTAATCATCCATTCACTTACTATGTAGCAGATCCATTCTTGTGCTGTCTTTGTTGAGCATTTTTCCGTCTCTGCAACAATTGTCTCGATTGTATCAAGTATTCACTTTTGGAAGTATGTGGAAAGCCTCAAATTTCTTCTTCCGCTGTATTTTCTCTTCAAACTCTAACACTTTTTTGGGTATGGGTCTACCCATTCTAGTTTCCTGCTAATATGATCATCCCTCCGTGGTCATCATATGTTGAACAAAGAAAATCCTATCACTAAAACATAGCAGTGGTCATCACCGACCATAGTTACCACGAACTTTTCCGACCTACAAACCCGACCTAGCTGGCCTAGGTTGCGACAGTTAAAAAAATTCCTGACCTAGGTTGGAGGTTTCATAAAATAAAAGATAAAGAAATGTAAAAGAAAATAAATTAACATAATTAATTCCAAATACAAAAAAAAATTTCTGTTAACTATGGAAAGCAGATCTTGCTGCGTTCTTCACATTTTTTGGTACATTTGGTGACTGACAACAGTCAATACTATAGCCAGCGACTCCCTTAAGGTGCACTTTGATCCTTTGCAACCCTCCTCCATACTCATTTCCACAAAAATTGCATGTCCATCTAGATACACCTTTACCTTTGGCAAATTGCCTTACTTTTTCTACATGTTCCCATGCCCAATCATCCTTCATGATGGTTTGAATGCACAAAAGTCCCTAAATCTTGCTCAAATCGTTGTTTTCTCCTTGCTCCGTTGGCTTCTTTAGGGTTTTTTTAGGGCATTTCTTTAACTCCAGACGACCTAGGTCATGACCTAGGTCGGAAAAGTTTTAAGAAACCACCAACCTAGGTCGGCAGTAACTATGCCGCCGACAATCCCATATTAAGGGACTATTAGAATATGGAGATAAGAGAAAGAGTACTTATCAGACTTCATAAGGTCAGGAAAAGGGTAAGGATGGCAAAGTATGTAGCTGAAAACAGTATTGCAGACCACATCACAGTATTAAGAATAGAAAAGTATACATCAAAACAAAGAGATAAGTAAGAAAAGACGAATTGAGAGTAAGAAGTGTCTTATATTATGTCCACACACGACACATAGTACAATTTTATAGTATACTCAGGATTCTTTCCTTGTTCTATTCTGGTCTATTTATACCCATACTCTTGGTCCATACTAGCAGTTTCAGTAACTTCCTTCTAGCCTTATCCTTTCAGTTATCATAACTCCTTCTTATCCTTATCATGCATGGGTCGTACTCCGCCTCATTGTATTGCGATAATGAGTATGTTGTATTACGTTTGTGTCCTGTATTTCTGTGTTTCCATCCTACTCTTGGTTTTCTTACAATATATATATTTTTGGTGTTTTTCATTATACCCAAAGAAATAAACATAACTACTCACAGTGATGCATGGGTTTTTGACTACTACACTAGGGGATCCATCTTGAAGGAGTGTTACCTTTGAGATACATGTGTGTTTGCCGTTGAAAAGGATAAGACCATGGTCAAAGACTTAAATAAGTGAATAAAGAGGTTCTCAATTGACTATCCTAACAAACCCATACATGAGTATTTAGGAAAGTTCCCTCCCGAGAAGTGCAATAACTCTGAGGAGGAATCTGGTTCAATGTCGGAATCTAAGAACAATCTTTAACTAGATATTAAATTGGAAGTTATCTCAAGGAGCACATAATATTTATTTACTTCATTGATCATGGAAACATTAACAAAAGAAATGAAAGATGTTGAACGGTCTTACAAGTAGTTCTTCATCTCACTCAGAAGGTAACAACGAAGAAGAATTGATAATGTATTGATAAAGTGATGAATAGTTGTAAATGAGTGTAACATAAGGCATTTTTATATATTTCGTTTATATTTGTACAGAAAATAAATTCTCAAAGATTAAAGAAGTTTTTAGTTCAAACATGGGTCACACATTAACAAGGTAAATAATATACCTTGGTAATTAAAAAGGTGGATTTTCAGCAATGGCATGAGGTAAGAGAGGGGTATGGCAACAATTTCTTGTGCCACATGTTAGAATAACAGAATTCATGCAGTAAATGAATAATAATGCAGCTCAAAACATCCTTACTATTGGGACCACTCCAGTTTCTACATCACCGTTTCTATTGCCTTCAGTTCCTAAATCACTTTCTTCAACGCCTGTAATATATGAATCTTGTAAGGATGATGTACAAGTAAATGATAAAGGGATCGGTAACAATATAGTGTTAAAAGATAAATGTGAAAGGGACCAAATAAGTGAGTTGTAAAGCATTTAAGAGGCAATGTTGCCCTTGTTACCCATGGTCATATTGTGTTGTTGGATGTCAATGGTGTTTTGCTTCATCAACAAAGGCTTGAGGACAGAGAAAAAGAAATCAAACAGGGAGATTTTATTCGTTGTCATAATAAATTTTGACATGATATCATTTTTTGTCTAGGGTTGGACCGTCTCTTTCAAAAACTTAAGAAAATAGATGCACTTGTGGGGATTTAGTCATGCATGCAGTTTCACAACTTAACATCGTTACTAAATTTGTTTAATAAACATTGTAGTGTTATAAAAAAGATGATTCATAAAAATTGGATTTTTGACCAGCAAATATTTTATAAACCTCTTGAATTCTACAATGTAAAAAAAGAAAACAAGCCATACTTCTTCAAGAATGAAAAATTAATTGGCTTCATTAGGAGATCAATCAATTAAGGATAATGAAGGACGCATATATCTTAGTCATAAACAACTCTCCTTAAAAGGTTATGCTCAACAAAAACATTGCTTGTATCCATCCATCTAATCACTTTCGACCCATATTCTGATATCAATACTATAGATGAGCTAGTAAACTACTTGGATATGTCCTCAGAAAGAAGAATCTTAAAAAATTTTGTGAGTAATATCTTCTATATAAAACATACCCTAACATTTTTCTTTCTCGTAATTTTAAATTTTATAAATTAAAAGAGAGCAACCGGGTGTTATACAATATTATTATTAAGGAATGTCATTTTTAAATAAGCCTTTATGCACTTCTATTCTTATCACAGCTTATGTATTAACAAGGATGGAGACTCTTAACTGCATTCATAAGAGTGTTAAATGGTGACAAGAATATAAAGATATTGAATCAATTAATTTGGAGAGTGATAACTTAGACAAAATGAGAAGATTTCTTTATATGGTTAAGGAGAAAGTAATTAAAAATAGATTAACAGGTTAACCAGGAAATGATTTTATTTGTAATTATGTTTGAGACCCTTGATCAAGTTAACAATGCTTCGTGCAACGTGACTTGTAATGTTTGGATAACATACATTGCCGAATACGTCCCTCTCAGATATTGGTGTATCGGATGGAGATCCAAGCCCATTGGAATGAAAACAGATGCTTGGCCAGTCATTTGGAAGTTTGAAATTGTTTAGCGCATTCACAACAACCAAGTGAACAACCATGTCAATACACCTGGAATCAGCATCATTTATATAAAATTTAGTCTAATGATGTCTGTTCTTCTTGGCGAAGACGAAGGTGAAAGTATTAATGACATGAGCAAAAATCAAGAAATAAATACCTAAAAACGTAGGTATCAGCTAAGTGTGCAAAAAATTCAATAATAAATACCTTCTTTATACATGTTTACATGGCTAAGCTTCTCCACCAAATCCTCTAGTGCCTTATCTGAAGAAGGATTTTTTAACACCCACCAATCCATCACAAACATTTGAAACAATTTCCTGTAGGCAATGATGTTACCCCATAAAGTCTCCAAATCTGACAACAAACATCTGTAGGGCTTGTCACGATTCGTAACATCCTCATTTATAAGGTTCAACTATGTTTTTCGCTGCTGAAGGATTGCCATAAGAGAAGGTGTCATCGTCATGTTCTCCTTTCAACGTTGGCATGTAATAGATTCATGCCCAAATCTTCCAATTAGTTCACCCATTGAACAAGCATATTATCGCATGCAGATATTTGCTGACCTTTTCGTATGTTGAAGCCGAAGTCCAACCCAGTTTATGATAGTGTATTCCCAATGTCATAGTTTTTACTATGACTTGACCCTTTACTTTGGACGTTGACTGTTGTTACCTACTGTACTATGTTGATGGACCCTAGATGTAGTAGGAAACAGGCCCGCTTAGTGCACTTGGGTATCTGGTGATGGTCCGGTCGGGTGTCATTAGGTATTTGTAGGAAACTCTAAGCGAAGCTAGAACTTACCTTCTAGAAAACTTTTACCCTGGTTTTCCGTGTCCCGGTGAGTTCGGCATGTCGGATATGCTTAGAAATACCCCCAGGTTTGACAGGTTAGGGTTTAGGGGTCGATGGATAACTCACCAAGTATGTTCCCTCTGGGAATGAGATTTCAGTGCTAGCCCACTTATGTAACAGGAAAACAGGGGGGGGGGCCCTCTATCACATAAATAAAGTAGTATATAAGAGTGAGGGTTCCTAGGTTCATGACTGAGCTCGTTACTCTTCTCCCGGTGCAAGCTCTAGCTTGTGTCGTCAAGGCACAACCCTCTGTTGTGCCGCCCTAACTTCCAGATGCCAGGGGTACGTCCCACCTTCGGGGTAACTTACCCTTAACGTTGGCGAATCCATGCCTGGGAGGTCTTGTCGGATGCACGTTCCAAGAGGCAGAGGTTGAGGCTTGTCTCCAGCCTCCTCCTCCACATCAAGCTAGGTGTAGCACTCACGGCCAAGCAAGGCACATCCGTGTCCTTATCCAACTGTGAGCGTGGGATCTTGTTTGACAAGTTTATGTTACTTGGTTCCTGAGGGTTCATTGAGGGGTTCTAGAGTCGGCATTTAGGAGCCACGTTTGTGGCACTTGGTGCAACTCTTGAATCTAAGGGCTATGGCATGATAGCCCACATCGGGAAAGGCAGTGTCACATAGAGATGTGACACTGGGCTAAACATCACATGGTACAACGCTTGAGGCATGCCCTTTGGGGTTATGTCATAGGCTTGTCGCCAAAGGGTTGAATACTTTAGCAAACAGACATGCTTGTGCTTGCACTAGGGTGCTAAGCCTTGGGCATCCGCTCAAGGGAGGTTAGGTCTCATAACTAGGTGTGCTTTGGCACACTTGGCTAGGGGAGTGTTCTCTTTGGAATTCAAGGGTTGAACAACCTAAACATGTTAGCAGGAGCCCTTTCGTGAGGCACTCGCAAGGTCATGTGCTTAGGGTTATCCCAAACCTAGCCTTAGGGAGTTTGCTTAGCAGAACACTCGTGTCCTCACTAAGTACTAGCCCTAGGTCTAGGGTATAACTTGGCCACTCAAACCCTTAAGGGTTAGTCGTGGTTCAGGGTACCCCTTGTCGCCCTAAAGGGTTGTACTCCCGGATGAGGGTGATTCCTCAAGGGGTAAATGACGATGCCTTAGCTCTATCCAGGGGTATGTGTGGAACACACGTCTCCTTGATGGGGGTTAGGGCATGAGCCTGTCTAGGTCTTTTAGGGCAAGACCCTAAGTGAACTAGGGTTATCCCTTAAGGGTTTTGGGGGCACACTCTAGGGAGACTTAGGCTAAACCCTAAGTCAACTAGGGTTACTCCTCAAGGGTTTTGGGGGTAGACACTCTAGAGTGACTTAGGCTAAACCCTAAGTCAATTAGGGTTATCCCTCAAGGGTTCTGGGGGCAGACATTCTAAGGAGACTTAGGCTAAACCCTAAGTCTCCTGTCCACTTGGGCATTAGAGTCTAACCCTAGGGGTCGTTGGGGTTATTCTGGGAAACTTAGCATTGCTCACACAGGGTGATGACGCCAAATGGCCACCTGGCAGCCACGTGTTGCCACATGTTGGCCCTTTGGGTTAAAACTCTGACACCCAACCACTCCTTGAAGTGCTTGATCATCTTCAACTCCACTGCTTTGAGATGAAAAAGAAAATGGGGTTGCTATTATTAATCTGTAGTTTGCCATCAACCACCAAATCAGCTAACACATCCATTTCCTCCACCGTTGTTTCATTCAAAGGCTTCAACCATGTGAGCTTGAAGTCGTTGTTTACATCCTTTGTAGCTTGAACAGACTTAGGCTTTGGCATCTTACTTTGCAGACTTCTCCAAAGGCTCCCCTTCACTTGTCTGCTTCTTCTTTAGTATTCCTTTTGCGAACAATTCCATAATCCCCACCCATTTGGCAAAGACTTTGTCCTCGGGGCAAGAAATTAACATCATCAGAAAGGATGTTTCCTTCCCGCTCACTTGAGCAAAATCAACTGCTGCAATTTCTTCAGCTCTCTACAGATTAAAAAAGGGACAATTTAATTTACTGGCGAGATAAATTTTGCCAAAACAATTTACTTACCTGGTATTCCGCACTTTGTTCTCTCCTTGCAGTAACTCTTTGTGATTGCCCAAGAGTTTCCCACATGGATCGCGTGTGTTTGAACTTTTCCCATATTTTGTTATTGTAGTGGTTGGTGTCGGCAGCATCCCATTCTATCAATAGTTTATGGTACTACTCGGTTGTGAGATTCGACTTAGCTAAAATGCTAATATGTTTGTTAGTTTCTCACGGGTATGCTCAGAAAGCTTTGTTGTTATTATTCCTTTATTATGTTCATCAAAAGTCGTTGGGCTGCCATAATTGTGTGTTGGCTATTAATAATGTAATACCTAATTGATTTTTTATTCTCCGTCTGGATCTTCATGATTTGTTCTAATGTTGTCACTCACAATATCTCAGTGCCTTTCTTTCTTTTATAGTATGGACATAAAACAACATTATGTGGAATGGTGTAAGAAATTGTCGTTCTTCATTTTTTCCATCAGCTCAGCTACATGTTTTTGGTTGAGTGGTCTGTAATTGAAGTTGGGGTTAACTCTGCAATACTTAACCCTACACTCATAAATCCTATCATCCAGCATTATTTCCTTGTGGCTTATTGTAGCATGAGATGCCACAGGTGCAGTTGATAAAACGACAAATGATTTTCTTCTACGGTTTGAATCAACATGTGTGAGCTCATATTATAGCTGTTTTAATGTTCTTGGCACACTTTTCCAGCTTCTAAAGATTCTTAAGCAAATTGAATATAATCTGTAAAGAACCTGGGACTGAGCCACCTTCTTAATCTCTCTAATGATGTCGATGTGTTCTTCTTCAATAAGAAAAGGAACGATTGCTTCACTTGTGGATGTTTTGTATTGTGAAACAATATCTGCTACAAATACACCTACTCAATGAGTATTGAGATCCTCAAAGTAGGCATTTAATATGATTCCCTCCATAAATGGGCTTTTGTTTAATTGAAGAAGAACTCCACAGTCGACATCATTAGTGAACACGTGAACGTCATAATCCACAAGTCAACAAAACCACCCGAGATTCTTGTCATATCTCGCGTTCTCTAGATCGAGAATGAAACAAGGTATATATTTTGAGCATCATCCAATCTAGGTTCACAACCTACCCTGGGTCACCGGAAAATGTAAAATAAACAAAGCAAAAAAACTATGCCTAATTTTAAGGGTAAAAATTTTTGACTAACATACTAGGGGAAGTCTAAGGTCCAAGAACAAGGGTTGGTTTTTGGGTTTGTAACATAGTGAAAAAATATTTTATTTACTTTTTTTTAGATTATGTTTTTA
Organism: Selaginella tamariscina; assembly: GCA_003024785.1. Taxonomy (NCBI): domain Eukaryota; kingdom Viridiplantae; phylum Streptophyta; class Lycopodiopsida; order Selaginellales; family Selaginellaceae; genus Selaginella; species Selaginella tamariscina. Next base: position 385,117 of record PUQB01000209.1, on the reverse strand, counting down.
TTTCACCATGGCATATGTAGTTTGATAGTAAGTTATACTCTGTAACTAAATTAAGGATAGTTTTCTACTTTGTAAATAAGGATAAAAAGAAAAATTTATTTAGTTTAATATATCATAATAAAATTTATTTTAGTTTTGAATTATATCAAGAACACACCTATATATTATACTATACACACATACATCCTCCATGCAAACTCGATAATTATGGCTTAACAAAAGATATTTCATTTTGATTACATAATGTTTAACTTATGTGGTGTGTGTGTGTGAGAGAGAGAGACAAAAGAGGAGAGTGCATTATAAATTCTGCGATCTATTGAAATGGTGTGCTATGAATGTTTAATTCCATATATGTGCGTGTGTGTGTCTGTGGATGTGTATATGATGTGCCCATGTTGGTTTTTTGTCTCTTGAGTTTTATAATGTGGTTTAATGGTTTAATATTTTAATTGAAATTTGTGACTATGTGCATAGACACTAGCATGTGTTGAAGGTAAACACGTGTGTATATATATACAAGCATGTGTGCATGCATAAATTCATCTCTCTTTGTCCCTCTCTACACACATATATATAAATAATGTTTAAGATGTATAGACTCACATATTTAAATTATAATAGATATAATAGATATTGATGAAACTTAGTATATATATATACATTATACAGTTTATTGTTCTTCGCTACTTATTTATAGAATATTATATAAAATATTACATGTAATACACGTAAGCTAACCTAAACAGGGGATCCTAGAATATGCTTTAGGATTCTTTCTGTGAAGTGGTGGAGCGTGCTCCGCAGATCCGGCGGCATGAGTTTAGCTCTCCAAGATATGGCGCTGTGCAATATCAACGGTGCCCACTTAATCTGGTGAGGATTCATGGTTATACACTACCCCAAGAATATGCACCGATCATCCCAGCGAATACTACACTCGTAATGAAGCTCTCTTGTTTAGTGGACAGTTTCCACACCATCTGGACAGCAGGACCAACAAATGAGAGGAGCATCATCTCCATGGCCTCGGCCATCCATGACATGCATGTGTACAGATTTCTATGCAATGCCAACAAGGATAAGCTGTGCAATGGGTGGTCTGAGGTCCATGGACAGGCCCCGGAGAAGACCCAATTTCGATCGTCCCAGTAGAACAGAGAGAATCAACAAGATGGTAAGATCAACCACATTTATCATTGTCCACAAATTTTTTATAGCTATAGTAGATCAGATTTTCAGTTTCAAGTTTTATAGTAGACGATGACACATTTTCGGAGTTCCTTAAAAGACTCTGTTTTAGGGTTCAATTGCCTAAACCCTAAACCACATAAATGGCATTGTGCTGAAGCGCGATGCGTATGATGGTCGGACGGCGATGCTTCACTACAGGACCTCTTTCTCCTCCTGCAAAGGCCGTTATGTACAATACACATGGAAATCCAGACGAAGTCCTCAAGTAAGTGTGTATTGTAGATATACAAGTTACAGATTCAATTAATTATATGAAAATGTGGTGTAGATGTATATTATATAAACATAAAACAGGATCATCAACATATGTATATTGTGTATATAGATACACACACATAAATTCGTATCTGTATGTATATACATACATGTTTCTTTTATACAAATGGATGTATATAAAAAAGAATAGTGGAGCTTCCTGGTCGTCCTCTTGAGAAAGGGGAAGTATGCGTCAAGATGCTGGCAGCTCCTATCAACCCATCAGACATCAACAGAATAGAAGGTTGAACGGGTGTGTACCCGTAACATAGCCACTTCAGTATCATACAGTGTTCTCAATAGTGTATGTAAGTTATAATGTTGTACGCTGTACACTTTACTATGGTTTAGCATCTGATTATTATCTATATGTATTGTATGTACATGTACATACATTTTATGTGTTAGAATTGGACTGGATTTTGAGAGAGGAGAGATTTATTTGCGTTTATATATATTGATTGTAAGTTTATATATATAATTATATATATATATATATTATATATTATTATATATGTGGCAGACACATGTAGATATACATACATTATCAATGGTTTATTAATTTTACATGTTTTATATAAGTTTAATTTTTTGTCTTTTTCTTGTTTTCAGGGGTATATCCGATGCAACCTACACCTCCTGCAGTTGCCGGTAGTGAAGGTGTTGGACAGGTAGTTTCTGTTGGATCGGATGTTAAACATTTGTCAGTAGGAGATTGGGGGAATCGGTTAGTATAATAATTATATAATT
>PUQB01000209.1:282858-377858 GCA_003024785.1 Selaginella tamariscina | reverse complement strand
TCAAAAATCATTCTTTTTTTTAAAGAAATTAACATTAGTGTGTTTGGGCCAAGATTTTGCACAAAATTGGTGAACAAAATTCTCTTCACAATTTACTTTAACAAAATAAAGATGTGAACGACAGGTTTGTAATTTTTTTAAAATTAAAATAAAGTGATAGTGTGTGTGAATACAATTTACTTAAATAATGATCAAATAAAGTACAAATCACCATGAATCTTTATTATATTAAATTAAGAAGTTATTGTTATTATATTAAGCATATTGTAAAGAATATGGAGATTGTCACGTTTGAGTGTGTTGTGATAGTTTAAAAAATTGATATTCAAATTCAAGTCAGATTAAAATGCAATTTTAAGTTTATTAATTTAATTTTTTTATATTTAAAATTAATAATAAGAAATACTTTTCAATGTGTAAAATTTTTAAAATGTTCTTAAATTTGTTAAGTAAAACATTAATTTATTTAGAATTATGAAATCATAAGAACATGTTTGTGTGTGTGTTTCTAATTATGTATGTTTAATTAATTAAAATTAATAGCTGAAATATGGATTTTGAAATTATGAATTAAATAATTTTCTTTAAATAACATATTTTAAAAATATTAATTACGTATTAGTACCACCCAAATATATATTAATACAACTTATGTTTTACTGTGAATATGGTGTATTTAATTTAGTGGACATTTCTTTTAGCTAATAATAATTGCTGTTATGTCCACCGTTGTATCCTCACACAATGTGTAATATCACATGCCATAAACAATTAAGATTGACTACATAAACACAAGAAACCTCTACCCCGTGACTCTCCAAGAACCTCTAACCCTTGAGCTAATCAAATCTTAATTAAATAAAAGTTGAGGTTTCTTACATCCAACTAATCATCCATCATAGTATTTTAATCATTAAAAAATTTACACTATATAATTAAAATTAGGTTCTACATTAAAATTTCAAACTATAAAAAATTTATTATAATAAATCAAAATGATAATAACAAAAACAACACAAAGGTTCTAACATTAGAATTGATGAAACCTCAAAAGAATCGATAAGAATTCTACTAATTCTTCTTTAATGTTGCCTTTGGAACAGCCCACTTAAGACAAAAATTTGTATCAATCATCTGCTGCTTCTTCATTGTAAATATACACACATGTACAGATGTCTGTACATGTGTGTATATTTATGTTTATTTTTGGGTATGTCTGTATGTATATATGTATACATACCCAAAAATAAACATTACTTGTGTATATATATAGCAAGTTTTATTGAGTTTGGTTTTCATTCATGTGTAATGTGGCAAAACACACGCATACACACATAGACACAAAATCACAAACAAATGAACCACAAATGTGCAAGGATGTGCATATATGGATATGTCTACATACATAGATATTGAAGTACAATTAACTTACAGTTTGTTTTACAATGAAAGATGGGTCAAGCGTGTACGAATTGAATAACACGTGTTGCATTGGTATATCCATAAAATGATGGCTGTAAATGGAACAATTTTTTATTGCCACATACCACATTAATGTAAATTTAACTGTTTTATTCCGTTTTCATTCTTAGACAATTTATATTGATGACAAATAATTTTCTTCTTCAAATTTATAAGAAAAATAAAATAAAGTTAATATTTACAACTATTAAAAAAATATTTTCTTATAAATGGCAAACATTACAAATTTAAATAAATGGGTCATCTCATAATTCAATTTATTGAGTCATGATCTACAACAAAATATCTAATTATTTTTTTATTATTTGTGATTAAAAAATAAAATAAAATCTTTTGTATAATAAGGATTGATTTAATCATAAATTATTTCAAAGAATTTTAATTTAAGCTTTATTTAATTAATAAATCACATATAAATTAAAATATAATAAGGTATATACATACATAATATAAATATATTTTGTACAAACTTGTAGCTTGGATTTATAAATTAGGTTTTAATTAGGAAGCCCAAATATATTAAGCTTTATATGTAATGTTGTTGTAAATACTTTGAAACCAAGAGCAACCTCCAATCAAGACCACTCTAATAAACAAATTTATTATGGGTCTACATAAAATCGTAGGCTCAAGATAATTAATGCATTGATCAACATATACAATAGATATTAACATTGTAACAAAGAGTAATGCATGTTATAACTAAAATGGGGCATGTCTATAGTTTTATTTTTTTAATAATTAGCAATTTTAGTTATCTAATTAGTATTTTCTAATATTAAAGGAATATTCTTTAGAATATATGTTTGAAAATATAATATTCTTTAGAATATTCTATTTTGTAATCGACTCTTTAATAAATTATAGCATTCATGAATAAAAAATTACTAACATTATAAAAGTAGAAGGAATTAAGTTATATAATATATTATATTTAAGATTGTATAAAAATTAAGAAAGAGCATAAGAGGTACATTATATAAATATTGATGTTGTTGTTAATATGCTAATATTTAAATATAACATTAATTAAATTTGTACTAGTAATAATATATATATATATATATAATATATATATATATATATATAATATAAAATCCTATAACAATATAGTCAATCTTCCATATCTTTTTAAAGAGTTTATTATAATTAAAATATAAATATACGATATTTTATAGTTTTGTAATTACTTTAAGCTTCAGAAAACATACATTCCCTTGCAGTTTTATTAATCGTAACTTTATCAACGCTTCTTCACATTCACCCATATTGAATGGATTTAACATTTATAAAACATGCTGGGTCTTTTTGATTGGGAGACCATGTTTTCTTTAGGCATTTATTATATCTTTCGCTCTCCTTCTTGTGTCGCCTTTTTTGTGGTTTAAACCATGCAACCTTAACGATACTATTTTTTTATGATTACTTCAAGTGTGTCGATAATTTGACCCATCCAAATAGGCTGATTATATGACACATCTGGAGTAATGAGAACCATCATTAGTTTTTGAAGATCCTTGCAGCAATTAAAGTATGCTTTAGGTTTTTGGTTCCTTTGTCCAACAAAGTGTGGGGTTTGCACTTCCACATCATTACTGGCTTCTATGTTGTCTGTGCTCAGTGATGTCATTTTAATCTCTTTTCGCCACCTTGTTTTAGGCCAAAAAGGGTGTTGCAATTATGTACTTGTGACAATAGGCCCTTCCAACTCTCGAACAACAATCTCCCAATAGTCGATCACATGCTTATATAGTTCTGAGTAACTAGTTACCTTATCAGAATTCTTTAACATCGATTTTTGAACCCATGCCACATATTTTTTGATGCCATCAATAATAACCTCTTGTTCCTTGAGCTGGGCACTCAATGGTTGTCCTTCTGGGAGAAGTGGCTTTCCATTCTCTCCACTTTTGAAGAGCATTAATCCCTCTTTTGGTAACCACTCATGCTCTGATGGCCGTAACTTGTACTGCATAATAAATATACCATCTCGTATGGAGAAAAAGAATTGTAACGGCACAAGGTGACCAACTAAAGAATCACTCCCTCTTTTATTATACTCCTTGAGAAATTTTTTGAAGTCTGGCACCTCAGTCACAAGCAAAACACAACTTTTTTTGGAGATGCAATTTTCAAAAAAATTCATCATATGCGATAAGGTAAATGCACTTGTCCTTTTCGTAGAGTTGGAGACCTTGTTGAAGAACGCATCAATATCTTCATGAGTGTGACCAACCATAAAAAAATTGAGCGTGATTATCTCAAACACACCTTTGGCAACAAGCATTGACAAGTATGCTAGCACATATCTAGAAAATAAAAGTATGAGCTTGAAAAACCCTTAAGTAAAATGATTTACCTATTTTTGTTCTCGCCTGCACAATTATCCATCTGTAAAAGCAAATGACGAGGAAGCTTATTTGATGTTGAGGACACATGTACACTATTTGAGCTAGATCCCTCCACTGAACATGAACTCTCAATAGGGCCATCTGTTTTTGTGCAGGCTACTGACAATGCCTCTCATAGTAGCCTTGAGTATCTCTATGGCTGCCATAATGTGAGAGCGGGTTTTGACCAAGCGAGTGTTCCCATGTACTGAGGTTCGGGCTCCATCTAGCCACTCATCCCTCCGACGGTAGAACGTGGTCTTTGGATCCCGTATATATTTACCAAGCTTTGAAGTAGATGGCCACCTTATTAAATACCATGGATGTACTCTAATAACCTGTGTCCGAGGCCATTCCATCAATACACCCAGTTAATGCAGCATATACAAACTCATGCCTTTGCTTTTGGGTGAGCATATGAAAGACATGTTTACATTGGGTAATTTCATTCCGGTCTGCCATCTGACAACACTTCTTCTTGCAGCAGTCAATCGTGGAAATGCTCGTAACACTTTCGGAAGATGTAGGATCCATCTTTGACCCTCTTGCTGAAACTTGCAAGGAAGATCTGCAACCCATGAATCGCCTTTTCTTACATAGGACCAATGCAAGGAACCTCTTCAAATATGAGTTGTTCTTCCGAATTGTTATTATTGAAATCCAACCCAAATATGTTGAACCATCTTGCCGTCTTAATTCAGATGTTCGCACCTCACGAGGGATCCAGGATGCAATGTGCCATTAGGTGAAACCTCTGTCACAAACTACACCCATGAAGTCGGACCCTAGTTTCTCTTTGACACTGCTTCCATTGGATTTATAGCTATGATGATGCCTCTCCCAACCTAATCTCATGAAGAAAGAGAATCACCTCATCCATCACAGAAGCAAGCCATCATCTGGAAAAACTCGTGCTACTGTTTGTTGTGACTCTGTATATTCTGTGTCAGCCTTGACTTCATCCAAATTCCACAATACAGGAGAACCTCCTCAAATTCCATTCCGGAACCTCAACATGCTTGAAAATGGTGTTCACCCATACGTACACACAAGATCCTTGGGCAATATTATGACATGATGCATTATCATCTCGAACTTCCACAGTTCCAGTGCCAATTATCTCGTTGTTCCGAAGAAGACATATTTTATCTCAGTATTATACATATTGTCCTGCACATAAATAATTGTGTTATTTATGAATATCTGTTTATGCAATATTTTAAGAAATCATAACTGCGGTTGCTTAATAATATGCATGTGCAATAATACATAATTATGTATAAAGATAATATCTCATGCTTTATTAATACAACTGATGGGCGGATTAATCCCGCCCACGACTCCATCCGACAAGGAACGATGGCGGGATTAATCCGCCGTCGACTCTCCCATCAGAGAAGATCGCGGGATTAATCCCGCTGCCGATTCCCTCCTGCAAAGAGAACGGCGGGATTAATCCCGCCGTCGTACTTCCTCGTCGGAGAGAGCGCGGATTAATCCGCCACGGACTCCCTCTGACGAGGAAAGTACCAACGGAATTAATTCGCCGATCTTCCTCATGGAGGGAATCGGCGGCGGGATTAATCCCACCGCAATCCCTCCGACAAGAAGAGGGCGGGATTAATCTGCTGCAAATCCTCTGACGGGAAGAGGGGCGGATTAATCCCGCCACAACACTGACGAAGGAGAATAGGCGGCGGGATTAATCCGCCCACAACTCTGACGACGGGAATAAGCGGCGGGATTAATCCGCCACAACTCTCTCCGAAACTATGATTTCAAAGAGATTCGGGATGAATCCTGCCCACAAATATTTAAAATAGGAAGTGGTGGCGAGATTAATCCCGCCACCCCTTCTCTGCATTTTAAAATGGTTGGTGAGATTAATCCCTAAAATAACTCTTTTCAATAAATTCAAGTAACTCTTTATCAGTTAAGAGAGTTATCGGCGGGATTAATCCCACGCTCTTTTTAAAGATGAGAAGTATTGCCCGGACTAATTCTGCCATAGTTATTAAAGAGATAGTGGCAGGATTAATCCTGCCACCTCTTTAAAGAGGCAAAAAAAAATGGCCGGATTAATCCCGCCGCCCCGGCTAACCAAGAATATTAAGTTAAAGTATATTTAAATGGGATAAATCCCTAACAGCATATATTGTAATCCTAATGCATTCCTAAATCCCTAAATTCTAAAATTTAAGAGAGAATGTAAGAGAGTGAATCTTTATAAATATATTTAAATTTGTTTATAATACTTACTTGTAAATATCACTGAAGGCGCCGTGCTTTCTTATAAACAATAGCTCACCCAATTTAATGTCGCTCCTGAGCTGATCACTAAGAAGAAAAAAGAAAATCTGAAGAGTGAAAAATAAAGAAATGAAGAAACCCTTGCCGGAGAAAGAACCAGATCTGAATTTGAGTGGGAAATTAAATGCATTTTCAAATTTACATGTCAGACCGATAATACTTATGTCAGAAATTCAAAAATTTTGAAATAACAGAAAAGAAAATTTAAGATGAGTTGAAACAAATAACCGACAGTCTGACATATATACTCTCCAATTCCAATGAGTGTTTTAAAATTACATTTAATGTCATTCAAGTGCTTAAGCTGTTTAATATTACGAAATTTTTGTAATTATTCTACATTCTTAATATTCAAGTATATATTATTAAGTTTATATTATATATATATACACTAATACAATAAATAAATTGATATATTATTATGTATCATTTAAAATATATTCATAGTCTGTTTATTATTATTATTTTCTTAATTACTCGAGTAATTAATTTACATTTCCTACTATTAATGGGATATTCTTTATTATTTTCTTAATATTCAAAGAATATTCCAATATTAAACTGATTATCATAATTAAATTAGTTTATTCCAGTAATTATTCTACATTTGTATATATTAATGGGATTTTCTCAATTAATTTGTTATTATTTCAAGAATATTCCTATGTTAAACCTTATTATCAATATTAAATTAATATATATTATTAAAACTATATATGACTATATATTAGATAAAATGATGTATTATTATGTATATTTAAAATATGTTCATAGTGTGTATATTAATATCATTTTCTTAAATACTTGAGTAATTAATCTTCTTTATATTAATGGATATTCTTTATTATTTTCTTATTATTTCAAGAATATTCCAATATTAAACATAATTATCATAATTAATTTAGTTAATTATTTCAGTACTTGATCTACATTTGTATATATTAATGGGATTTTCTCAATTAAATTCTTATTATTTCAAGAATATTCCAGTGTTAAACTTTATTATCAATATTAAATTAATATATATTATTAAAACTATACATGGCTATATATTAGATAAAATCATATATTATTATGTAAATATGTTCATAGTGTGTTTATTAATATTATTTTCTTAATTATTCGATGTTTGTTTTGCACACATTATAAACATAATCATAAATTTATATATACACGTGCACACGCATTAGAAGCACTTACAGAGACACATATGCACACACATGCACATTGCCTTAAACCAAACTTGAGAAATATATGTTGCTTCTTTATTGAAAAACATCATGTTCAACATGTATGATCTATATGTACTAGTCTGTGTGTATGTAACACATTGAATTTAAACATGTAATATATATATATCTGTGTGTATACACGTGTGTATGTATATATGTGTACTAATATATGCAATGTGTACGATTTCATTTGTTAACACTCTATCTCTTCTCTCATACATACACAGTGTCACCATGCATAATCCCACTATGCATGATCCATAATATGTAATGTTACAATATTATGTAATATGTATAATGTATATCTGTGTATAACACTCACTCCTCTCATACATAAACACCATGCATGATCCATCCAAACCCTAAACCCTATGTAACACATTGAATTTACACATCTAATATGTATGTATGTCTATGTGTATACACGTGTGTATGTATATGTGTGTACTAATATATCCAATGTGTATGAATTTAATTTGTTAACACTCTTTCTCTTCTCTCATACATACACACCATGCATGATCTATATTAATATGTACTGTCTCTTTCTCTCAAACATACACACCATGCATGATCCATAATATGTATTGTCACTCTTCTCTCATACATACACACCATGCATGATCATGTACTCTGTCTCTCTAATATTAATATGTACTAATATGTATGTATGTCTATGTGTATAATACTATGTGTGTATATATGTATCGCTGCACATGAAACTTTAACACTCTCATGGACACACATGTTAAACCCTTGCATGATTTTTATTCTTGGGGTGTATGTGATACACCCACACACATGTACACGCTGATAATATAATGAAAGAATATTCGTTTAGGGTGAATCTATAGTTTATTCTTTTTAGGGTTTAATATATTCTTAGAAGGAATATTCGATTAGGGTTAATATATATTCTATTTCTTTTAGGGTTTAGGTATATTCTTAGGGTTTCAAGAAGTAAGGCGGCGGAGGCGGCGACTGTGAAATCTCCTTCTCTCTCTCACACACAGGTGAGATCTCTCTCTCTCTCATACGCTGTGCACTCCTGAGTTTATTTATTTATTTTATTCACATATATATTTATATGTGTGTGTATCTGAATAATATAATTTAGATCTCTATCTCTCGCACACACACGCACATTCGTATACATATACACACACACATATATATATGTGTGTGTGTGTGTGTGTGTTTGTGTTTGTGTTTGTGTATCTGTATAATTTTATTAATTTATTAATTTTATCTCTTGCACATGCACGCACACTCCTGTTTATCTGTATAATTTTATTTGTTTCACTCACACACGCATACTCACGATATACATACACACACACACACACACACCACACACACATATATATATACCTATATACATATAATATACATACATATATTATGTGTACCAGTATCTGTATAATTCTATTTATTTATCTATTTCTCGCACACACATGCACACTCCTATACACACACACACACACACACACATATATATGTGTGTGTGTGTGTATCTGTATAATTTTATTGATTTGTTAATTATATCTCTCGCACACACACGCACACTCATGTATATACATATACATATACATAATATACATATACATATATATGTGTGTGTGTGTGTGTATCTGTATAATTTAATTTATTTAGCACACACATACGATATACATATACATATACATATGTGTGTGTGTATCAGTATAATTTTATCTGATTTGTCTATCTCTGGCACACACACGCACTCTCCCACCACACACACACACACACATATATATATATGTGTGTGTGTGTGTGTGTGTAGTGGCGGGATTAATCCCGCCGCCTACAAATGCCCTGCGCGGAATCTGGTGGGATTTATCCCGCCGCCATTGACTTGTTTAAAGGGCCTAGGCGGCGGGATTAATCCCGCCGGATTCCGCACATGGCATTGGCGTCCGACAAGATTAATCTCGCTGCGTACGCATGCCCTGCGCAGAAATGGGCGGGATTTATCCCACCGCCAAAGGCCTGCCTGAAGGGCCTAGGCGGTGGGATTAATCCTGCCCGATTCTGCGCAGGGCATTAGTGTCAGGCGAGATTAATCCCGCCCGATTCCGCGCAGGGCATTGGGTCTGGTAGGATTAATTCCGCCGCCTAGGGACCGAGTGAAGGGCCTGGGCAATAAGATTAATTCCGCCGCCTAGGGACCGAGTGAAGGGCCTGGGCAATAAGATTAATCCCGCCGAGCCTTCAATGCCTGTTGGAGGGATGAATCCCGCCACCCTTCCCTTTTTTCTCCATTGGTGAGTCGGACCAATCCCAAACGTTTCTGTCTGAGACGTAGAAGGTTTACAACATACCAATGGAGGGAACTGGGAAGGGTGGCGAGATTCATTTAACCATCCCTTACATGGTGGGCGAGATTAATCCCGCCTCCTTTCTGGAGTCACTGAAGGGGTGTGCCAAATAAATCCTGCCAAGTTCTCTCTGAGACCGAGAAGGGTGGCAAGATTAATTCCGCACTCCCGTTCAAGGCCTCCAGAAAGGTGGCGAGATTAATCCCGCCCACTCTTTCAGGAGGCATTGAAGGGGTGGCGAGATTAATCCCGCCGCACCTTCCATGTGAATATATATGTGTATTAGTATATATAAGTTGCATATCTCATTTTATTTACTTTTATCATCTTATCATAATATTTCGAGTAAAAGCTAGGAATCTATGTAAAACTGTCCAGAGCTCACATTTGTGGTGGTTCTAAAACGAAATGTTATCTTTCTTTTGCACTAGCACAAATGTGAGCTTTGGACAGTTAATTCCGTCACTTCTCTCTGTGTATTATTTTTGTATATTCGGGTTTATACAAGTGTGTGTGCGTTTTTATATGATTTGTATTCATAGTGTATTATTTTGCAGAAGGACGATTTAATTAAACAAGGAGATCGAGTCATTAGTATGGAGTCGTCGTCAAATTCTGGGTAAGAATTAAAATAAAATCTGTTATACTCGGATATGTGCTTGAACTAATCATTTTTGTATTCAGATGTGGAATTGAGGTGACATTAAAGACGAGAGCAGGAGAAGAGATGGGCAGGGGGATTCTGGAATCAACTTGGCCATATTTCAAACTAAACGGGAAGCGCATTGGAACAACCATGGTTGCTGTCAAACTAACCTCTGTCACATCGCATGGACAAGCAAAACAATGGAAAGTGGGTGTGCTAGTCAAGCATCCGAAAGCATGCTGTGAACCCAGATTGAACGATGCTCGACACATATGCCTTGTTCCATCCAATGTCACGTTCTCGGATCCAGAGGTCGCCAGTTACAACATTAATTTCGGGTGGTTTTGTCGACTTGTGGATAATGACGTTCACGTGTTCACTAATGATGTTGACCTTGGAGTTCTTCTTCAACTCAACGAAAGCCCATCTATGGAGGGGATCCATCTGGATGTCTACTTCGAAGATCTTCAGACTCATCGAGTAGGTGTATTGTCAGGAGATATTGCTTCACAATACAGAAAATCAGCAAGTGGAGCAATCGTCCCTCTTCACATTGAAGAAGAACACAGCGACATCATAAAGGAGATTGAGAGGGTGGCTTGGTCTCAGGTTCTTTACAGATCACGTTCAATTTGCTTAGCAAATTTCGGGAGCTGGAAGAGTGTGCCGGAACATTAGAACAGCATCAATCGGGGATCACACATGTTGATTCGGATCGTAGAAAAAATCATTCGTCGTTTTGTCAGCTGCACCTGTGGCGTCCCATGCTGCAATAAGCCACAAGGAAATGATGTTGGATGATAGGATTTACAGTGTAGGGTTAAGTATTGCAGCGTCAACCCAAACTTCAATTACAGGCCACTGAATCAGGAACGTGTAGCTGAGCTCATGGAGAAGATGAAGGACGACAATTCTTACACCGTTCCACATAATGCTGTTTTGTGCGCATACTACGAAAGAACAAAGGCGCTGACAAAGTGTGGATCACAACACCGGAACAAATGAGGAAGGTTCAGACGGAGAATAGAAAATCAGTTAAGTACTACATCATTAGTGGCCAGCACACAATAACGGCAGCCCAACGACTTCTCGACGAACACAACAAAGGAACGATGGCAACAAAACTTTCCGAGCATACCCGTGAGAAGCTGACGAAAAGATCGGCGTTTTTAGCGAAGCCGAATCTCACAATCGAGCAGTACCATAAGTTATCGGCGGAATGGGACGCTGCAGACACCAACCACTACAACAGCAAAATATGGGAGAAGTTCAAACACACGCGAGCCGTGTGGGAATCTCTTCAGCGACCACAAAGAGCTACCGCAGGGAATACACAATCTGCGGACTACCGGGTAAGCAAATTGTTTGGGCGGGATTTATCTCGCCGGTATATTAATCTGTCTTTTTTTCAGAGAGTTGAAGAAATTGTAGCAGTTGATTTTGCCCAGGTGGGCGGGAAGGAAACATCCTTTTTGATGATGTTGATTTCTTGTCCCGAGGATAGGATCTTTGCCAATGGTTGGGGATTATGGAATCCTTTGCAAAAGGAACACTGAAGAAGAAGCAAAAGTGAAGGAGCCCTCAGAGAAGTCTGCAAAGAAACCCAGTAAGACGCCGAAGTCTAAGTCTGTTCAATCTATAAAGGATGTAGACAACGATTTCAAGCTCACATGGTTGAAGCCTTTAAATGGAACAACGATGGAGGAGATGGAAGTCTTGGCTGATTTGGTGATTGATGGCAAATTACAGATTAACAACAGCAGCCCCACCTCTCCTTTTCATCTCAAGGCAATGGAGTTGAAGACGGTCAGGCACTTCAAGGAGTGGTTGGGAATACACTAAACTGGGTTGGACCTCGGCTTCAACATACGAAGAGGTCAGAAATATTTGCATGTGACAAACGATGATATGCTTATCGAATGGGTGAATCAATCAGAAGATTTGGGCAAGAATCTATTGCACGCCAATGCCAAGAAGGAGAACATTGCGATGACGCCTTCTCTTATGGCAGTCCTTCAGCAACGGAGAACCGAGTTGAACCTTATAAAGGAGGATGCTATGAATCAAGACAAGCCCTACAGATGTTTGTTGTTGGATTCGGAGACTTTATGGGGTACCATCACTGTTTGTAGGAAACTGTTTCAATTGTTCGTGATGGATCGGCGGGTGTCAAAACATCCTTTAACAGACAGGACACTAGGGATTTGGACGTATTCGGCAATGTACGTTATCCAAACATTACAAGTCAAGCGGCACGGAGCATCGTCAACTTGATCAAGGGTCCTCACAGTGATGCATGGGTTTTTAACTACTGCACTAGGGGGTCCATCTTGAAGAAGTGTTACCTTCGGGATACATGTGTGTTTGCCGTTGAAAAGGATAAGACCATGGTTGAGGACCTGAACAAGTGGATAGAGAGGTTCTCAACTGATTATCCTAACAAACCCATACATGAGTATTTGAGAAAGTTCCCTCCCGATAAGTGCGATAGTTCTGAAGATGAATCTGGTTCAATATTGGAGTCTGAGGACGAACTTCAATCAGATATTAGACCAGAAGTTTTTCGAGGAGTACAGAACATTCACACACTCCATTACCCATGGAAACATCAACAGAAGATACGGAAGATCTTGAACCATCTCACAAGCGGCCTAGACCTTCTTCGCCTCACTCAGAAGGTAATAGCAAAAAGAATTGTTAATGAGTTCTTAGAGTGATGAATAGTTGTAAATGAGTGTAACATAAGGCATTTTTGTATATTTCGTTTATATTTGTACAGAAAGTAAATTCTCAAGGATTAATGAAGCTTTTAGTTCAAACATGGGTCACACATTAACAAGGTAAATAATATACCTTGATAATTTTAAGGTCAGCTGACTATCATTTTGCAGATGTAATGAAACAGTTGAGAACATGGATTTTCAGCATTGCCTTGAGATAAGAGAGGGGTTTGGCAAAAAATTTTTGTGCCACATGTCAGAATGACAGAGTTCATGCAGGAAATGGATAATAATGCAGCTCAAAACATCGTTATCATGGGGGCCACTTCAGTTTTTTCATCATCATTTTTATTAGCTTCAGTTCCGAAATCAATTTCTTCAACACCTGCAATATCTGAATCTTGTAAGGATGATGTACAATTAAATGATAAAGGGATAGGCAACGAGATAGTGTCAACAGATAAATGTGAAAAGGAGCAAACAAGTGAGTTGCAAAGTATTCAAGAGGCAACGCTATCCCATGTTACTCATGGCCATATTGTGTTGTTGGATGTCAATGGTGTTCTGCTTCATTGACAAAGGCCCGAAGATAGGAAAAAAGAAATCAAACAAGGAGATTTTATTCCTTGTCATGGTAAATTTCAATATAATATTATTTTTCGTCCAGGGTTGGATCGTCTCTTTCAAAAGCTTAAGGAGATGAGTGCGCTTGTGGGGATTTGGTCATGCATGCAGATTCATAACTTAACACCGCTGTTGAATTTGCTTAAGAAACATTGTAGTGTTGCAGAAGAGGTGATTCGTAAAGATTGGATTTTTAACCAGCGAATGTGTTATAAACCTCTCGAATTTCACAATATAAAAAGGAAAGCAAGCCATACTTCTTCAAGAATGAAAGATTAATTGGGCTTCATGGGGAGATCAGTCACTTAAGGATAAGTGAAGAATGCACATATCTTAGTGGTAACGACTCTCCTCAGAAGGCTATGCTCAACCAAAACATTGCTTGTTTCATCAATCACTTTCGATCCATATTCTGATACCGATATTATGGATGAGCTAGTGAACTACTTGGATATGTGCCTCAGAAAGAAGAATCTCGAAAACTTTTGTGACAGTATCCACCGTATCAAACATTTCCTGAAGCTTTTCTTTCTCGTGATTTTGATTTTATAAAATGAAGGATATCAACCGGGCGCTTTATAATATTATTCTTAAGGAACGTCATTCTTTAGATGAGCCTTTATGCAGACCTGGTCTTATTACATTTATGTATTAACAAGGATGGCAACTTCCAATTGCATTCGTGAGAGTGTAAGGTGGTGGCAACAACATCAAGATATTGACCAAAATGATTCGATTAATCCGGAGAGTGATGATTTATACAAAATGAGGAGATTTTTCTGTATTGTTAGGAAGAAAGTATTTATAAATAAATTAACATGTTGATAAGAAATGATTTCATTTGTAATTATGTTTGATAGTATTTCTTAATTATTGTAAAATTTTTAGAATAATATGAATATTCTAAGATATTTTAGGAATATTCCTTACTAAGTAAGGTTATTGAAGGATTAATTAATTAATTAATTAATATTTAAGGCTTAATTACATATTAATTAAATGATTAATTAATAATTAAAACTTAAGTATTAATTAATTTATTTTATATTCCCTTTTTCACGTATCATGCCCACTTTAGTTACAACGTGCATATGTTTGTTTTGCACACATATATAAACACAATCATAAATTTATATATACACGTGCACACGCATTAGAAGCACTTACAGAGACACATACGCACACACATGCACATTGCTTTAAACCAAACTTGAGAAATTATATGTTGCTTCTTATTGAAAAACATCATGTTCAACGCATGTATGATCTATATGTACTCAGTTTGTGTGTATGTAACACATTGAATTTTCACATGTAATATATATGTATGTCTGTGTGTATACACATGTGTATATATATTGTGTACTAATATATGCAATGTGTATGAATTTAATTTGTTAACACTCTCTCTCTTCTCTCATACATACACACCATGCATGATCCATATTAATATGTATTGTCTCTCTTCTCTCATACATACACACCATGCATGATCCATACTATGTACTCTGTCTCTTTAATATTAATATGTACTAATATGTATGTATGTCTATGTGTATAATACTATGTGTGTATATATGTATTACTACACATGAAACTTTAACACTCTCATGGACACACACATGTTAAACCCCTGCATGATTTTTATTCTTGGGGTGTATGTGATACACCCACGCACACGCACACGCTAATAATATAATGAAAGAATATTCGTTTAGGGTGAATCTATCTTTTATTCTTTTTAGGGTTTAAGTATATTCTTAAAAGGAATATTTGATTAGAGTTAATATATATTCTATTCCTTTTACGGTTTAAGTATATTCTTAGGGTTCAAGAAGCAAGGCGGCAGAGGTGGCGGTTGTGAAATCTCCCTTTCTCTCTCACACACAAGTGAGATCTCTCTCTCTCTCACACGCACACTCCTGATTTATTTATTTTTATTCACATATACATTTATATGTGTGTGTATCTTAATAATATAATTTATTTATCTATCTCTCGCACACACACGCACACTCCTATACATACACACCACAACACACACACATATATATCTGTGTGTGTGTGTTTGTGTATCTGTATAATTTTATTAATTTATTAATTTTATCTCTTGCACACGCATGCACACTCCTGTTTATCTGTATGATTTTATTTGTTTCGCTCACACACGCATACACACGATATACATACACACACACACACACACACACACACATATGTGTGTGTGTGTATCTGTATAATTTTATTGATTTGTTAATTTTATCTCTCGCACACACACGCACACTCCTGTATATATATGTGTGTGTGTGTGTTTGTTTATCTGTATGATTTTATTTGTTTCGCTCACACACGATACATATATACACATATATATATACCTATGTACATATATACATACATATATTATGTGTACCACTATCTGTATAATTTTATTTATTTATCTATCTCTCACACACACACGGACACTCCTGTATATACATATACATATACATAATATATATATACATATATGTGTGTGTGTGTGTGTGTGTATAATTTAATTTATTTAGCATACACATATGATATACATATACATATACATATGTGTGTGTGTATTAATATAATTTTATCTGATTTGTTTATCTCTGGCACATACACGCACTCTCCTACACACACATATACATATAAATATATATATATGTGTGTAGCAGCTGGATTAATCTCGCCGCCCTTTAGGCAGGCTATTCGGTTAGCCTCATGAGCGGTGGGATTAATCCCACCGCCCATGAGGCTAACCGAAGAGCGACGGGATTAATCCCGCCGCCCATGAGGCTAACCAAAGAGCGGCGGGATTAACCCTGCCACCCATGAAGCTAACCGAAGAGCGGCAGGATTAATCCCGCCGCCTACGCAGGCCCTGTGCGGAATCCGGTGGGATTTATCCCGCGGCCAATGGCCTGTCTGAAGGGCCTAGGTGGCGGAATTAATCCCACCGGATTCCGCATAGGGCATGGGCGTGTGACGGGATTAATCCTGCCACGTACACATGCCTTGTGCAGAATCCGGTGGGATTTATCCCGCCGTTAATGACCTATCTGAAGGGCCTAGGCTGCGGAATTAATCTCGCCGGATTCCACACAGGGCATGGGCGTGCAGCGGGATTAATCCCACCGCCTAGGGTCCAAGTGAAGGGCCTGGGCGACGGGATTAATCCCGCTGGATTCTGCGCAAGGCATGCGTAGGCGGCAGAATTAAACCTACCGTCTAGGCCCAGCATGCAGGCCATGGGCGGTGGGATTAATCCTGCTGCATGCCCATGCCCTGTGCGGAATCCAATGTGATTAATTTCGCTGCACATGTCCTATGGGAAGGGCCTGGGCGGCGGGATTAATCCCGCCGAGCCTTCAATGCCTGGTGGAGGGATGAATCCCACCACCCTTCTTTTTTTCCTCCATTGGTGAGTCGAACCAATCCCAAACATTTCTGTCTGAGACGTAGAAGGTTTACAACATACCAATGGAGGGGACTGAGAAGGGTGGCGAGATTCATTTCACCATCCCTTACATGGTGGGCGAGATTAATCCCGCCACCTTTCTGAAGCCCCTAAAGGGGTGTGCCAAATAAATCCTGCCCAATTCTCTCTGAAACCGAGAAGGGTGGCGGGATTAATCTCGCACACCTGTTCAGGGCCTTTAGAAAGGTGGCAAGATTAATCCCGCCCACTCTTTCAGGAGGCATTGAATGAGTGGCGAGATTAATCCCGCCGCACCTTCCATGTGAATATATGTGTATTAGTATATATAAGTTACATATCTCATTTATTTACTTTTATCATCTCATCATAATATTTTGAGTAAAAGCCAGTAAACTATGTAAAACTGTCCAGAGCTCACATTTGTGGTGGTTCTAAAACGAAATGTTATCTTTCTTTTGCACTAGCACAAATGTGAGCTTTGGACAGTTAATCGCATCCACTTCTCTCTGTGTATTATTTTTGTATATTTGGGTTTCTACAAGTGTGTGTGCATTTTTATATGATTTGTATTCATAGTGTATTATTTTGTAGAAGAACGATTTAATTAAACAAGGAGATTAAGTCATTAGTATGGAGTCGTCGTCAAATTATGGGTAAGAATTAAATAAAATCTATTATACTTAGATATGTGCTTGAAGAATTAATCATTTTGTATTCAGATGTGAAATTAAGGTGACATTGAAGACGAGAGCAGGAGAAGAAATAGGTAGGAGGATTCTAGAATCAACTTGGTTATATTTCAAACTAAACAGGAAGTGCATTGGAACAACCATGGTTGCTGTTAAACTAACCTCTGTCACATCGAATGGATAAGCAAAATAATGAAAAGTAGATTCGCTAGTCAAGCATCCGAAAGCATGTTGTGAACCCAGATTGAACAATGTTCGATACATATGCCTTGTTCCATCCAATGTCACGTTCTCGGATCTAGAGGTCGCCAGTTACAACATTAATTTCGGGTGGTCTTGTCGACTTGTGGATAATGACGTTCACGTGTTCACTAATGATGTTGACCGTGGAGTTCTTTTTCAACTCAACGAAAGCCCATTTATGGAGGGGATCCAATTAAATGTTTACTTCGAAGATCTTCAGACTCATCGAGTGGATGTATTCTCAGTAGAGATTGCTAAGGAAATTGAGAGAGTGGCTCGGTCTCAGGTTCTTTACAGATCACATTCAATTTGCTTAGAAAACTTAGGGAGCTGGAAGAGTGTGCCGAGAACATTAGAACAGCATCAATCAGGGATCACACATGTTGATTCGAATTGTAGAAGAAAATCATCAGTCGTTTTGTTAGTTGCACCTGTGGCATCCCATGATGCAATAAGCCACAAGAAAATGATGGATGATAGGATTTATGAGTGGTGGGTTAAGTATTGCAAACTTCAATTACATGCCATTCAACTAGGAACGTGTAGCTGAGCTCATGGAGAAGATGAAGGACGACAATTCTTATACCATTCCACATAATGATATTTTGTGTCCATACTACGAGAGAAACAAAGGCGCTGACAAAGTGTGGATCTCAACACTGGAACAAATGAGGAAGATTCAGATGGAGCATAGAAAATCAATCAAGTACTACATCATTAGTGGCCAGCACAGAATAACGGTAACCCAACAACTTCTTGATGAACACAACAAAGGAACGATGGCAACAAAAACTTTTCGAGCATATCCGTGAGAAGCTGACGAAAAGATTAGCGTTTTTAACAAAGGCGAATCTCACAATCGAGCAGTACCATAAGTTATCGGCGGAATGGGACGCTACAGACACCAACCACTACAACAACAAAATATGGGAGAAGTTCAAACACACACGATCCATGTGGGAAAATCTTGGGCGACAAAGTTGAAGAAATTGTAGCAGTTGATTTTGCCCAAGTGGGCGGGAAGGAAACATCCTTTTTGATGATGTTGATTTCTTGTCCCTAAGGATAGGATCTTTGCCAAATGGTTGGGGATTATGGAATCCTTTACAAAAGGAACACTGAAGAAGAAGCAGACAAGTGAAGAGGAGCCCTCAGAGAAGTTTGCAAAAACCCAATAAGACGCTGAAGGCTAAGTTTGTTCAATCTACAAAGGATGTAAACAATGATTTCAAGCTCACATGGTTGAAGCCTTTAAATGGAACAACGATGGAGGAGATGGAAGTTTGGCTGATTTGGTGATTGATGGCAAACTACAAATTAACAACAGCCCCACCTCTCCTTTTCATCTCAAGGCAATGGAGTTAAAGATGGTTAGGCACTTCAAGGAGTGGTTGGGAATACACTGCCACAAATTGGGTTGGACCTTGGCTTCAACATACGAAGAGGTCATCAAATATTTGCATGTGACAAACGATGATATGGTTGTCGAATGGGTGAATCAATCGGAAGATCTGGGCAAGAATCTATTGCACGCCAACGCCAAGAAGGAGAACATTGCGATGACGCCTTCTCTTATGGCAGTCCTTCAGCACGAAGAACCGAGTTGAACCTTATAAAGGAGGATGCTACGAATCATGATAAGCCCTACAGATGTTTGTTGTTGGATTTGGAGACTTTATGGGAGTAACATCACTGCTTGTAGGAAACCGTTTCAATTGTTCGTGATGGATCGGCGGGTGTAAAACATCCTTCAATAGACAGGACACTAAGGATTTGGTGGAGAAACTTAGCCGTGCAAGCATGTACAAAGAAGGTATTTATTATTGAATTCATGCTTGCACTCTTAACTGATATTTATGTTTTCAAGTATTTATTTCTTGATTCTTGCTCATGTCATCAATACTTTTACCTTCGCCTTTGCCAAAAGAATAAACATCGTTGGACAGGATTTTATATGAATGATGCTGATTCGAAGTGCATTGATTGGTTGTTCACTTGGTTGTTAGGAATGCGCCAAAACAATTTCAAACTTCAAATGACTGGCCAGGCATCTGTTTGCACTCCAACGGCCCTGAACCTCCATCCGATACACCGATAGCTGAGTGACGTATTCGGCAATGTACGTTATCCAAACATTACAAGTCAAGCGGCACGGAGCATCGTCAACTTGATCAGGGGTCCTCACAGTGATGCGTGGGTTTTTGACTACTGCACTAGGGGGTCCGTCTTGAAGGAGTGTTACCTTGGGATACATGTGTGTTTGCCGTTGAAAGGATAAGACCATGGT
This sequence comes from Selaginella tamariscina, assembly GCA_003024785.1. Taxonomy (NCBI): domain Eukaryota; kingdom Viridiplantae; phylum Streptophyta; class Lycopodiopsida; order Selaginellales; family Selaginellaceae; genus Selaginella; species Selaginella tamariscina. Next base: position 357,442 of record PUQB01000209.1, on the reverse strand, counting down.
TGAGGACCTGAACAAGTGGATAGAGGTTCTCAACTGACTACCCAACAAACCATACAGGAGTATTTGAGAAAGTTCCCTCCCGATAAGTGCGATAGCTCTGAAGACGAATCTGGTTCAATGTCGGAGTCTGAGGACGAACTTCAATCAGATATTAGACCGGAAGTTATCTCGAGGAGTACAGAACATTCACACACTCCATTACCCATGGAAACATCAACAGAAGATACGGAAGATCTTGAACCATCTCACAAGCGGCTAGACCTTCTTCGCCTCACTCAGAAGGTAATAGCGAAGAAGAATTGTTAATGAGTTCTTAGAGTGACGAATAGTTGTAAATGAGTGTAACATAAGGCATTTTTGTATATTTCGTTTATATTTGTACAGAAAATAAATTCTCAAGGATTAATGAAGCTTTTAGTTCAAACATGGGTCACACATTAACAAGGTAAATAATATACCTTGATAATTTTAAGGTCAGCTAATTATCATTTTGCAGATGTAATGAAACATTGAGAACATGGATTTTCAGCATTGCCATGAGGTAAGAGAGGGGTTTGGCAAAATTTCTTGTGCCACATGTCAGAATGACAGAGTTCATGCAGGAAATGGATAATAATGCAGCTCAAAACATCGTTACCATGGGGCCACTTCAGTTTTTTCATCATCATTTTATTGGCTTCAGTTCCGAAATCAATTTCTTCAGCCTGCAATATCTGAATCTTGTAAGGATGATGTACAATTAAATGATAAAGGGATAGGCAACGAGATAGTGTAAAGATAAATGTGAAAGGGAGCAAACAAGTGATTTGCAAAGTATTCAAGAGGCAACGCTATCCATGTTACTCATGGCCATATTGTGTTGTTGGATGTCAATGGTGTTCTGCTTCATCGACAAAGGCCCGAGGATAGGAAAAAAGAAATCAAACAAGGAGATTTCATTCCTTGTCATGGTAAATTTCGATATGATATTATTTTTCGTCCAGGGTTGGATCGTCTCTTTCAAAAGCTTAAGGAGATGGGTGCGCTTGTGGGGATTTGGTCATGCATGCAGATTCACAACTTAACACCGCTGTTGAATTTGCTTAAGAAACATTGTAGTGTTGCAGAAGAGGTGATTCGTAAAGATTGGATTTTTGACCACGAATATGTTATAAACCTCTCGAATTTACAATATAAAAAGGAAAGCAAGCCATACTTCTTCAAGAATGAAAGAATAATTGGGACTCATGGGGAGATCAGTCGCTTAAGGATAATGAAGAACGCACAGATGTTAGTGGTAGACGACTCTCCTCAGAAGGCTATGCTCAACCAAAACATTGCTTGTATTCATCCAATCACTTTCGATCCATATTCTGATACCGATATCATGGATGAGCTAGTGAACTACTTGGATACGTGCCTCAGAAAGAAGAATCTCGAAAACTTTTGTGAGCAGTATCCACCGTATCAACATTTCCTGAAGCTTTTCTTTCTCGTGATTTTGAATTTTATAAAATGAAGGATAGCAACCGGGCGCTTTATAATATTATTCTTAAGGAACGTCAGTTTTTAGATGAGCCTTTATGCAGACCTTCTTATCACATCTTATGTATTAACAAGGATGGCAACTCCCAATTGCATTCGTGAGAGTGTTAAGTGGTGGCAACAACATCAAGATATTGACCAAAATGATTGATTAATCCGGAGAGTGATGATTTAGACAAAATGAGAAGATTTCTCTGTATGATAGGAAGAAAGTATTTATAAAAAAATTAACATGTTGATAAGAAAATGATTTCATTTGTAATTATGTTTGATAGTATTTCTTAATTATTGTAAACTATTTTTAGAATAATATGAATATTCTAAGATATTTTAGGAATATTCCTTACTAAGTAAGGTTATTGAAGGATTAATTTATTAATTAATTAATATTTAAGGCTTAAACATATTAATTAAATAATTAATTAATAATTAAAACTTAAGTATTAATTAGTAATTTATTTTATATTCCCATTTTCACGTATCATGCCCACTTTAGTTACAACGTGCATCCTACCTGGGGTTTCGTGTCTTACTTCCACCCGGAGGTTTATGCCGGAGCTTCTCCCCCCCCCCACTTCTCGGGCCGATCCCCGATCGGCCGTGATAGTGGATACTCACTGGTAGAGGGCTACTTGTTCCTGTTGATACCGGCCATGGGGCAGCTCTGCTCAATTGGAGCGGCCGTTTGACTTGGGTATGCCCTCATAGGCCCTCCGGAATTGTCCTGGTGGTTGGTGAACCAACGTTCTGGTGCCGGATAATTTTGGGCTTCGGTTGCTCTTGCGGTCCTTAGTCTGTCCACGTTGGGCTGCCTTTGATGGGAGGCCTCCTACCTGGCGCAACCCAATCCCAGGGATCAGCCTACAGGGGTCGCTATTGTGCCCTCGTTCCATCCTGCGCGCCTGCTGGGCTCCTAATACTCCAACGCCCCGAATCTCTGTGCGGGGGCCTGGGTTTTGCCTATGGGTACGGACCTTATCGCCTGTCTGGTGCGGAATCCTATCTATTGGTGTTCCCAGTTATGCTGTACCTTGCACCCATGAGCCAGGGTCGACCGAGGAATAGGTCGAATCCCCCCTAGCGTGCATATCTAGGACCACAACGTTGATCCAAAATTTGACCGTTTGGATCTCGACCTCTACTGCCCTCATGATGCCATTGGGTGCCATCTCGGCCTGATTTGCCATGCATACCTAAAATGGAGTGGGATCCAAAGTTGGCATACACAACTTCCTGTGGAGCTCTGCTAACATGACATTGATTGTCGACCCCCCATCTATAATCACCCCGCTGACTATGTGACCCGCCATGCGAACTGGGATAGTTGGTACGTCATTTACGTAGTCCACTGTGGTGCGGTGCATCTTGGTGGGGGCCTTGCTGCTAGTCATGCCCGATTCCCCATCATGTGGTGGGAACCAGCGGCGTTTCTAGTTTTGACCTCGGCTGAGCCTCCCCCCTTCTGAATGCGCAATTTCGCCGTCTCCTTGCAATTCTTGGCCTTGGCTGGGCTCCACGGGTTCCGAGACTGTCAGCCCTTGCATTTGCTTCTTTACCCATTGCCTTAACACAAGGGTTTTTGTTGCATGTCTTCTTTTTCGCGCCTTCGTGCTCCCCTAGTTCTCCGCCCTTTCATTTCTCTCATTTCGTCCGCTAAGGGGGCTTGTGGTACTATTGCATTTGTCCCGCCATCCTGTTCTGGCAATACCACCGTTACTTGGTTTACTTCTGGTGCAGAGGTTGGAGTTGGGTTAAAGGGGATTTGTCTGTTACTCGTTCTGGCGACGCTGGCTGCTTGCGCTTCTAGCATTGGTTTGATTAATGATACCCAGGAACACCAGTAGAGCAGGTGTGGGCCTCTGCACAGTGCGCACAGCACCTCCTTGCGTTCCAGTCGTCTCTTCCTGTCGCCATACCTGGGTCGATACGGTGGCCACTCTCATGAATGGGACCTACGATTCTGGTCTCCCGATCGGGACCTCCTACGGGGTTGGTTATCTTCCTCCATCCTGCAGTCGTAACTTCTTCGGCCATCTGCCCCCCTTCGGTCCCCTGTTCTACCGTCAATGTGGCTGCCTGTGGTAGCCTTTTGCTCAGGAGTTCGGCCAACCTGTAGCAATCGTCCGTGTTGTGAGACCCACGGATATTACATACCCGACAGTACTTATCCCCTTTTGCAGTGTATCCCATTTGAGCCAGTGTCGTGGATAAGTCTTCCTTTTGTGTGGCCCCCCGTTGGGTTTCCCCCGCTTCAGCTACCTGTGTCCCTTGGTACCCGACTATTTCTCCCTTCTAGTCGGCCTTGGAGCATCAGAGAGGTTTTCCTCATCTGATGTGGTGTTGTTCGCCTCCTCTACATCCAATTTGTCCTGCACCTTCCTTTCTTGGCGTCTTTCAGTTTCCCACTTTTCAGCCTTCTTGGTGTACCAAAGTAACTTATCAAACATCCGGTCGTCATCTAAGCCGATCCACTTGCGGATCTCCAGCCGTAGTCCCTTTCGGTACCACATTTTTCTTGGTCAGGTCAACTGGGGCGTCTCTTAGCTGGGCGATATACCCCAGCATACGGACAGTGTACTCGTCAACCAACTCTCCAGCTTTCTGTTTCAAGCTCATGAGCTTGTGGATCACCCTTCTTTCACTCTTTTCCTCCCGAAGGTATCCAAAAACGCCGTGCGGTTTCCCATCGGGCTCCTTCGTTTGCCTCATGGAATCGCATCCACCAGGCGTGTGCCTTCTTGTCAAGTGCATGCAAAGGCATTTAGCTTCTTGTGATTGTCGCTTACACTCCGAAGTTCGCACACCTATTCAAACTTGTGTACGTGTTGGTCTGCGTCTTCCCCCTTCGCTCCACGAAACGCAGGTAAGGGCTTATTACGGTGCTCTCCTGCATCCGATTGAGCGCAGGCTAATAAGGTGACCGGGTCGATTCCCATGGCGTCCGTTGTGCCTGAGAAGTGTTCCGATGGACCCTCCACTTCGGACGTGGTGTAGTCCACGTCCCGTATTCTGTGGGTACCTTTCTTCTTCCTCGCGGCCCTGCCCTCCGTTGAGGGTGGGTGATGAGGACGGGCTCCTCCCGATTGTCCCTCGGGGGCCCCACCGCGGGACCAACCTGACGGCTGGTGGCGCAGCTTACCTTGGCTGGACGGTTTTCCCTCCTCCACGAGTAGTTTTGTATGACTGTGCGTGGCATCCCCCGGATGTCTAGACGGTCGTGATCGATGGGGATTCTCCTCGCCCCAAGACGGTATCCCCCCGTCTGGTGATGGTTGCGGCTCTGCCGTGTGCCCTGGCGGATTTCCCTTGCGGGGCCGGTGCGATACTAGTCGCTCGGGCGAATCTCTCCTGCCCTTGGACGAATTCCTCTCGTCCCTTCTCCAAGGTAGCCACTGTGTGGCCCCTCTTTCTGGTGCCTCCTCCCAGTCTGTCAGCTCATCGACTCCAGTCGCCTTTGCACAGGCGGTCGTCCCATGTGTACCCTGGCCTTCCGAAGCCTTGGGTTCTCATCCTGGTAACCACCCTGACCTGCTGCGTTGTCCGATCGGCTGAACTCTTGGTGTAGAGGTTGCCTTGTTGGCAATCGATGCCCCTCCCTACGGGGCTTCCGGATGAGGCTCTTCCTCCCCTCTTTCCGGGCAGACACGGGCCCCCCGCGTCACCCTGATGGGTGACGATGGCCCTGGGTTTCCTATCTTACCTCCATCGTGGTGCTGGTCACGCTGGGCTTCCGGCTCACGTCCCCCATCGCTATCCGCGTTGCTTTCATCCTCCGGCACAGGCTTGCCCTTTCTTGGGGTTGTCCTGTGCGAGGTTTCCTCCTTCGGGGTACTTGTCAAACACTGGTTCTGCTCTTTGTATGGGGGCTCTTCGTGGCCGTCATTTTCACTTACGTTGAGAGGCGGAGGGCTTTCGTCGTCTTGCCATCCATCCCACTCTGCATCATAGGTTACTGTCGGGCGAAGTTGCCTGTCCGAGTGCTAATCATACCCGCATGCTACCATACATGGACTGTCGTTCGGACGTGCTACGGTTCCTTCATATCCTTCTTCGTCGTCAATGGCATGCGACCACCTCTGCCGCTGGTGTGCTGGGTTTATCGCTGCTTGGAGATTCGGCCATGTAGCATTACCGTCGTTCCCTCGGGTAGGTGAGGCAGGGGTCGATTGCGACAACCAAGGTGCCTCGCCGCCTTCCATCAACCTCCCTCAGCTGTCCCGTCGCATCCTCTTGGCCAGCTGTTGCTCATCAATCTTATTTGCTCGAATGAGTTAATCCCGACTCTTCGTTGAGCCACCACTCTACTTGCTATAGTGAACTCCATCTATGTGTACTATTTATCCCTCCGTGGTCGCCACAAAAGATCGTCATGGACTCTACAAGTCAGATGTGGTGCTTCTCAGGAAGTTGTAGTGGTCGCCAGGACGCTGTCGAGAGCGTCCAACCCCCGGGGGGTTCGGCCGGCATGCCAGGCCTTACCTAATGGAAGGTATTGGATGGCCTTTACCTGGACGCTGCGAGGGCCCATGTATAGGAAGGGGGGGGGAGGGGGGCAGTTCTACTGAGATGACTTGGCAGAGAGTGTTACGGTGCCAGGAGTAGGGCCAGCGAGGAAACGCCCGCTTGTAAAGGGAATAGAAGGAAATGGATATATATATATATATTGCCTGTCTGAGTACAAACTATCTCCAATAGTGGAGCAAGATATAAGATGCAGACTTGACTCCAAAGACCCCGACCCACTACCCGCCTTCCGGCTTATATAGTGGGTTACCTACCGCTAGACCCTAGCTACAGGTGGCGCTCTCCCATTAGTCTGCCACCTGATGACAGAGTCCCGCCTGTCACATTTATGCGCCTCCCCACGCGTGTTGTCCTTCGTAACATGGGTAGTTGGTCCGAACGATCGGATCTCCATCTGGTTACGTCGCCGCCTAACATTGGTCGCCATCAGCTCGTACCCGCAGTACTTCCCTTATCCGGGCTTTGTCTCGTTGCTCATCCGCGCTGGTGGACGTCTCCACCGGCTGGCTGTGTGACAGTGTCGGACCACCGTCAACCAACTATTGACGAGATTTTTTCTAACGACGCTCGAACAAACAGTTGTCACAGTGAACGGCCTGTTGCATGATCTTCGCTAATGTTTGGACATCCGGTAACGTAAGGAGAAGGTCCTTCACGTCATCCCTCAACCCAAAACAGAAGTATTCAATTAATGCAATCTCGTCCCATGGAATGTTCGTGCAAAGTTACTGAAATTCGGATGCATAGACGGAAGCTGGTCGAGATCCTTGTGTGAGTTTTTATAACTTCATGCATGTGGAACGGTACTTATTGGGATCTCCAAAGCAAGCTTCAAAGGCAAACCACAAAATCTTCAAAGTCTTCAATCAATGGGTCGTCACACTCCAGCAAAGGGGCAACCCAAGCTCGTGGAGATCCAACTAGTAGGGATGTCAAAAGGCTAACCTTTTGTGCATCAGTCGAGTAGTGGCGTGGTTGCATGCGGATTAAAAGCCTAATCTGATTCAAAAACCCTTGGAAATCGACACGATTACCATTGAACTTTTCCGGCATGCTGATCTTCGGCTCCGAAGAAGTGTTCGATGGAGAGGAAACCACATATGCTTGAGAGAGAGCCTGCGCAGCAACCTTGGAGGATGCATCAGCAGCTGCATGTGCCGCATTGGTGGAACCTTGCAGATTTGTAACCACTTGGTGCAAAGTGGCCAGCTCATGAAGCAATATTTGGTGCTCGTGTTGAAATTGTTCAAAATCGGCCATGATCTATGAAAGGAAAAAAAAAGGAAAAAAACGAAGGAGAAGAATCAAGGAAAAAAGTAATTAAAAATCGAAAAGCTATGAAAGCAGTTACTATCAAACTGTTAAGCCACGACCTAAGAGCAAGATAACAACAAGAAGGCTTGACTCAAGAACAAGGCAGAGCAAGGAACAAGACAAGAATGATCGTAGAATGACTGGTGTTGATAGTAACTGATTGTATAATAATTAGGTCGAAGCTTTTATACTCACAACTCCAAGCTAATCTGGTCATGAGTCTAATATGGTCATGAGCTAAAAATAGTGACCCTTATCCTTTAGGCATATCCTGTAGTATATCCTATAGGCATATCCTATAGGAATATCCTATAGGTATATCATGTAGGAATATCCTGCATGCATATCATGTAGGTATATCCTATAGGCATATCCTATAGGAATATCCTATAGGTATATCATGTAGGAATATCCTGCATGCATATCATGTAGGTATATCCTATAGGCATATCCTATAGGAATATCTTGTATCCGGTCGTGACATATATAATTAAAGTGTATATAATTAAGCCCACATATATAAGATGGGATGTGTGTGTATGATGTGCATGGTTGTTTGTGTGTGTGTGACAATAGGAATGTGCATGGGATGTCTCTGTGTGTGACTAAAGGAATGTGCATGGGATGTGTGTGTGATGTGCATGAAATGTCTGTGTGTGTGTGACAAAAGGAATCTACATGGGATGTGTGTGTGATGTGCATGAAATGTCTGTGTGTGTGACAAAAGGAATCTACATGGGATGTGTGTGTGAGATGTGCATGGATATCTCTTTGTGTGAAAAAGAGAAATGTATATGGAATGTGTGTGAGATAAAGTGCACACACAAACACACTTCAAATATAAATATAACAAGTACTCACTCTAAGACTTTGTACTATCATTCGTTGAAAATACAATATAGCTATTGAGTAATTTTTTTTTGTTAATTGAAGAAATCTTACTTTTAACTTTATTTAAAATCAAAAGTTCATCAAGAGTCCAAGAAAAATTAAGTGCAACTGTGCAACTATTATTTCTTTTATGATATTTTTATATCTAAAGAAATTCTGAAAATATATCTACGAGAAAGTTTTGAAATAAAAAAATCTATAGAAAATCTCTATGTTAAATTGGCAATTGAAAAAAAATTATTTCAGAAATTTTTCAATTGTGAATTAAATATTATTTCACAATTATCTTTCTTTTCAATTCACAACTAAATTCTCCATAACCATAACAAGAATCGATAAACCTATATGCCGCTAGAAAATATATTTTACTGTGACGGCCAATATCATATATTATTAAAAACACGTGACAAAATTAAAGTATATTCTCACCCTGGAATTAAATCAAATACCTTAAGAGTGAGAGTAAAATATTACATGTAACCCCAGGGTGAGAGTAAAATATTGCATGCGACTCAAGGGTAAAACTAAGCGAGGACGGGTCGGAACAAGACTGGGCCTTCGAGAGTGGAATTGCAGCGGATGAAGCTTTGAGCCACGTCTCAGATGACATGGCGTGACAGTCGATTTGCTGGTCTTGGAACGCAGGGCGGGGAACAGGTGGATGATTGTGGGAAGCAGCTCCACTTTGTTGCTGGCTCCGAATACCGGGTTAGGGGAATATGCGGCGGCGTTTTGGGGCAGGTCTGGCGGTGGATCCAAACACTTACTACTATGTTCCGCCGGATGTAGATGCACTCGTCTCGGATCTGCTACAGGGCAAGTACTGCGTTCTTTGCGGTCCCAGGCAAAGCGGGAAGAGCACCATGGTAATGGCTGCGAGGAGGAGGATCGCGTGTGAGTCAGATGTGAGTGTAGTGTACTTGGATGGGCTACTCGGCTCTAATGCAAAGTGGAGCAGCCACGATCTATGGGAATACCTCCATGACGTCATGCACTCCAAGTGTTCCAGCCTCTTTCCCGATAGGAAGAAACAGGTAACCAGTAATGTGGAGTTCATGTCGCTCTTTCTGAAGAGCAGGCTGTTCACACCCGTGATGTCCTGGACGAAGCCGACACGCTGTTGCATCTTTCATCGGACGTTATATCTGAGTTCTTTAGCACGGTCAGGGCCTGAAGATTCTTCACTACCTACAGTATTTTGTAGTCATTTTTTACTCCATGACATGAGTAAAAAATGACTACAAAATATTGTAGGTAGTGAATTGCTGCCACCAAAAAATTCACTGCTGAAGAACGATCGAGGAGATGATGGAACCAGTCCTTACAACTTGTTTGCGTTTCTGCTCGTCGGCGTTGAAACGGTTCGGGATCTGCTGGAGGTGCAGTATGACAAGCGGGTTCAGGATTGTCTCGGAAAGGGCCGTGTGTACTACCCAGGGCATACACCCAGTCGCTTTTCTCCACGACCATGTTCTCAAGTCGGAACGGTTCCGGCTGGAAGAGGTGGAGGCTCTTCTTCAGCAGGCTGCTGTGGATCGAGGTGAAGGCGATTGCAAAGTCGATCTGTGAGTATACAGCTGGGCACAGGGCCTGACGGGTACGTGCTTGGCGTACGTGGTTCAGGAGGAGCTGTGGACTTTCAAGGCTTGGCTCGAGAGAGTCGAGTCGTATCTCCTGGTGGCTTACGTCTTCAGCATGCAAACTTACAGCAAGATGCTCGGCTTTATTAGGAGGCAGGAATGGATTCCAGGGGCACACGAGGTGCTGCTGGAGTTTCTAGCGGTGGATGGCGTCAATTGTGCTGCTGCAAGGGTCTTACAGCTGCGGGATTTCATTGCGAATGGTGTGCTGACTTCGACTGAGATTGACGGCGAGAATTTCTACGTTTGCATGTCTACACCGCTGCTGCGAACAGCCATCCTCCGTAGGTGTACAATCACATGCGACCAGGTTGATCCACCTCCCTGCGCTACTCGTCTTGACCGTAAGTGGCTCATCCTTCAAGCTGTCAGGACCATGGACGGAGAAACTATGAACAGACCTCCATCAGGGTATGTGCACCAGGTCCATTTCCTTTGCAGGGTTAAGGCCATCCTGCAGCAGGCCTATCCTACAGGGTGTTGTTCGAGGTTAAGGAGGAGATTGTGAAAGGGGAACGGAGATCCCAGCTGCGGTGTGATTCCCTGATATGCGACGGCAAGGGCGATGCCTTCCCAAGTTTGCTCTTGAGTTCATTGCAGATGGCACCTTGGCACAGATACCCGAGCATCTGAAGCGAGCGCTCACTTATCAGGCAGCCCAGGTCTTTGTCGTGAACTTCTGTATGGACAAGCGGACGAGCACATGGTCACTCCCTCTCATGACTCGCTGGTGTTCGTATCGGTTAACTTCAGGCCGAGGTTGCAGTCAGCAGACGTGACGTTCGTTGGTTTCCAATGGCTGCCGTGAGCTCTCAGGAACTGGAACGGCAGCATCTCGTTTGCCGAGCTGTGCTAAATCGTCTGAGTAAGGTGAGATTTGTTCTTACAGATGGTTTTGATACCTTCGATAGTTTATTTCTTTCACAAGTATTAGAAAATTGCGTGTTCATGGATATAAACTTGAAAACTTATAGTTACATTATGCATAAGACAATGCTCCTGACAGAATTTGCTTGGACAACCTTCCCCTTGTCTACGTGTGTGTGTGTGTGTGTGTATGTTTATATAGGATGAACAGATATATAAACAGAAATATTACTAAATGTTTGTATCTTTGTATTCCCCATTTAGTTATATATCTTAACTTTTATGAAATATATAAATATTCAATCATGGATCTTGATCATTTGTATAGAGTACAATTATATATATACTTTATTGCTAATTAGTTTTTTAAAAAAGTAAATATTAATATATATATATATATGGTAGATTTGGTGCGATCTTAAGTGGTGAGATGAATACATGTAGACAAATAGCACGGCAAAAGGATTCTACTGGACCCAGTTTAGACATTTGGGAATATGCTATGGAATCGTGTCTGGAATATAACCTTTTTACACACGGGTGGACACTCGGCTTGTTTGGTCTTGCACAAAGATATCCCAAAATTTCTAACACCTAAACATTATTTATTTATATACTTTTTTCCATATGAAACCAATTTATATATATATATATTAATAAGTTTAAAAACATAATTATACTTGTTAGCCATAAACAACTTCAATTAGTAAATTAAACTACATATTACGCGTCGCTTCTGGAAGGATGATATTATTGACTTATAGAAAATGGTTCAGAACCGTAGTCCTTGTAAAGTCCCGGGAACTGTCGAGGAATGTACTTGTATTTACACACACACACACATGGTATATATGTGTAATGTGTGTGTATGGTGTGTATATGGATAATATGTGAATATTTCACTGACTATGTTGTCCTTGTTATGATGTGTACTGGACTGGATTCGATATAAAATACATAATGATTAACTTAATCAGTTTAATTAATTATTAACAGAACTTATTATAATAACAGATTTAAATATGACTAAATAGTCAAAGGTCCCCATAATGGAATAGCAGGGAGTGCTGGGGACAAAATTAAAATTCGCTAACATTATATTATTGTATTTTGCATAGTTTGGGAGCTGGGGAATGTAGCCATGGCTAGAGGCATATTAGTATTGCTACTCATATGCTTGGCAGGTTGTGTGTATTGTGAGAGTGATGAGGATATTCTCTTGTCCCTCAAGAAGGGGATTTCAGATGGAACTGGAGCCATGGATAACTGGGTAGCCGCTACAAATATATGTAATTGGACCGGTATAAGCTGCCATCTAACTCGCACAGACAGAGTTGAGTCCATCGTTTTATCAGACAGGTTCTTTCTATTTTGTGCGTGCGTGTGCTGTGTGTATGTGTATGTGTTATATATAAGTTCTTTCAGTGCTACTTCTTACATCCTCGCACAATAACATCTCTCTCTCTCTCTCTCTCTCTCTAGAGAGAAGAGAGAGAGAGACACATAAAAATATGAGAAATCTTATGTAACGTATGGAACTGTAAAGGACAGTTTCGAAAAAAACATGTTTAAAGTTCTGTGTGTGTGTGTGTATACACACACATACATATAGAGATACATATACAGATACATATATACATAGATAGATATAGTCTAAAAGTGTGCACGCATCGACACACGCGCACGTGTTAGGAATATGGTCGTATGTTATACATACAGTATGTATAACTTCCACATCCTCTCTCTGTCTCTCTCAACACACCACTGTTTGAACGTCTACTGAGAAGGAAATGTTTAAGACTTAGAATGGTGTGTGTATTACGTATGTATGTGTGCGTGTGTGTGTGCATATTTTGATGACGAGTTTACAGGAAGTTAAAGGGAACGCTTACTCCGTTACTTGGGCAGCTTACATACCTCAGAGTTTTGGATATGGATCAAAATAACTTGACTGGGAACATACCTGCGACTTTAGAGAATTGTTCCTTCTTGACTAATATCTCTCTTGGTTCTAATTTGCTTACTGGGCCAATTCCTCAGAATCTCGATAGACTGGTTGGTTTGCAACGGCTCGACTTATGGAACAATTTGTTAGAAGGTGCGCGCGCGTCGTGTGTGTACTAGTTACATTTTAAAACATACCTTGTGTGCTATAAACATCTCTTCTCTCTCTCTCTATCTATCTATTATATATATATATATATATATATAGAGAGAGAGAGAGAGAGAGAGAGAGGAGAGAGAGAGATGTGTGTATGTGTTACTAATCTTTATAATATGTTATTGAAGGTCCCATTCCAGCCACAATCGGTAACTGCACAGATTTAGATTATCTTAGCCTGGGACAAAACTTCTTATACGGGACTATTCCGTCCGAGCTCGGTAAGCTCAACAAGTTGATAATCCTCAGGCTGTTTACAAACAGCTTTGTTGGCCCATTTCCGGTCTTCTTTACGAATTCTACAAGGCTTCAGTTATCAGCCTCAGAAACAATTCACTCACAGGTTATATATAATATGTATATGTGTATGCGTGCGTGCGTGCGTGTGTGCGTGTGTTTACGCATATATTATATATAGGTAAATTACCCAAGGAGCTTGAGAAATGGACAAGCTTACAACAACTGAGAATTCAATCCAATATGTTCGAAGGTTCAATACACCAGAGATAGGAAACATGACAAGCCTCTACTACATAGACATATCTAGCAACAGACTCACTGGAAATATTCCAGTAGCTCTCAGTTCACTGGCACGTCTACAGGAACTTCACCTCAACAACAACAGCTTCACAGGTAGTACACACGGGTGTATATACGTATATACGTCTATATAATATCTGCTCTCTCTCATTACACATATGCTACGTATTATAAAGGAGTATACCGGACTTACACATCTACACACGTATGTAATGTATGTGTTTAGCTAAACTTTACTAGATTTACAGGTCCAATACCACATGAACTTAGCAAATGTCCTAACTTGGCAACTTTGGAGTTATCGCATAACCAGCTTGAAGGTCCGTTGCCCTCCAATATTGGCGACTTTGTAGGGCTGGCTAATCTGACTTTGGATCATAACCAAATAAGTGGGAACATACCCGACAGTTTTGGGAAATTAGTAAAGCTTATCAACTTGGACTTGTCACATAATTTGCTCGATGGTACCTTATCTGCATCTTTAGCTGCACTTACAAATATCCAGATTTCATTCAACTTGGCATACAATAAGCTGACAGGTACGTGTGTGTGGTGGTGTGTAACGCCCCCTACATATCTACATACACAGGTTCAATACCGTCTTGGATTGGCGATTTCAAAGTGGTACAAACCATCTCTCTTCAGTTCAATAACTTCTCAGGGAGTATTCCTTCAACTCTGGGAAGATGTGTAGGCTTACAGTCACTCGACCTCTCGTCTAACCAGCTAACCGGTTCCATACCGGACTCCTTAACCTCGTTACAGTACTTAACGACGTTAAACTTATCGTTTAACCGGTTAACCGGCCAGGTACCATTGAAGCAGTTTAATGCGACTTCGTATATAGGTAACGTCGAACTCTGTGGGGAGGTTATTAACAAGTCCTGTGGTAAAGAATCAAGTTAGTAACCATAAGAGGAATGTAGTTATCGCCGTTGTTATCTCTCTTATTTCTTGTATTATAATCGGACTCTCTGCATGGGTTGGTTACCATTACTGGTATCGAACACGAGGTATAGAGGAAGATCCGTTACAGGCAGATGCATCTTCTTCATCGACGGCTCAGAATGGTCTATTTGTTTCAGTTTACCCAAGATGAACTCAGGAGTATTACTGATAACTATGCAGAGAATAATGTGATTGGTGAGGGAGGGTACTCGCGTGTGTACCGTGGAAAGCATTTTAAAGACTTTGTAGCTGTTAAGCTTCTCAGAATCGAGATGCAAGGTACGCTCGCGCGCGTGTGTGTGTGTGTGCGCGTCGTGCGTGTTTACTGATGTATATTATATGACAGATGATGCAGTTAAAAAGAGTTTCTTTGCGGAACTGGAGACGCTAGGGCGGGTGAGGCACCGGAACCTTGTGCGTATACTGGGATATTGCTGGACTAGACAAGTACAAGCATTGGTTTTAGATTACATGCCTAATGGTAGTGTAGACAAATATTTACGGAGTAGCAATAGTAACTTCCTCACTTGGCAGATGAGGTGTGTGTGTGTGTGTGTGTCTATATATATATATATATATATATATATAGAGAGAGAGAGAGAGAGAGAGCGCATCTATATAATAGAGATAGTTTTGTAGGTTTAAGATTGCACTAGGGGTGGCACATGGGATGACATACTTGCACCACGAATTTGACTTTCCTGTAATTCATTGTGACTTGAAGCCCGGGAATGTTCTCCTGGATGAGGACCTTGAGCCTCATGTTGCAGATTTTGGGATATCAAGGATTGCTTATCCTGATGAGCATGCTTCAGTTAGTGCCTTCAGAGGGTCCATTGGATATGCTCCACCAGGTGTGCGTTCGTGCGTGCGTGCGTGCGTGTGTAGAGAGAGAGAGAGTTTGGTGGTTCTATGTAACAGAATGCATGCATGTCTTCTATAAATGTTCATAACCTAAATGTAATAGACATGAACATCTCTCTCTCTCCACACACACATACACACGCACAAGACACATTCTCCACCAGCTGTGTGTGGGTGTGTGTGTGTGTGGAGAGAGAGAGAGAGAGAGAGAGAATGTAACATAATGCATGCATGTATTCCATGTAAATGAACACACTCTCTCTCCACACATGAACACTCCTCTCTCTCCACACACCATAAACACAATACAACATATTCTCCACCAGGTGTGTGTGTGTGTAGCGAGAGAGAGAGAGAGAGAATTTGATGGTTCTGTGTGAATGCATGCATGTCTTCCATGTAAATGTTCATATACACCTGAACATTCTCTCACTCTCTCCACACACATATACACACACAACACTTCAACATATTCTCCACCAGGTGTGTGTGTCTGTGTGTGGAGAGAGAGAATCCGGTGGTTCTGTGGAATGCATGCATGTCTTCCATGTAAATGTTCATATACACATGAACATTCTCTTTCTCTCTCCACATCTCCACATCTCCACACACACATACACACGCATAACACACAAATCATTACAACGTATTCTCCACCAGGTGTGTGTGTGTGAGAGAGAGAGAATTTGGTGGTTCTGTGTAATAGAATGCATGCATGTCTTCTATGTAAATGTTCATAACCCAAATGTAATACACATGAACATCTCTCTCTCTCTCCACATACACACGCACAACACACAAGAATACAACCTGTTCTCCACCAGGTGTGCGTGTGCGTGTGGAAGAGAGAGAGAAGAGACAATTTGATGGTTCTATGTAATAGAATGCATGCATGTCTTCTATGTAAATGTTCATAACCCAAATGTAATACACATGAACATCTCTCTCTCTCTCTCCACATACACACGCACAACACACAAGAATACAACCTGTCTCCACCAGGTGCGTGTGCGTGTGGAGAGAGAGAGAGAGAGACAATTTGATGGTTCTATGTAATAGAATGCATGCATGTCTTCTATGTAAATGTTCATAACCCAAATGTAATACACATGAACATCTCTCTCTCTCCCCACCTACACACACACACATAACACAGAACAATACAACATATTTTCCACCAGGTGTGTGTGGTGTGGAGAGAGAGAGAGAGATGCATGCATTCTATTACATAGAACCACCAAATTCTCTGTCTTCTATGTAAACGTTCATAACCCAACATCTCTCTCTCTCTCTCTCTCTCTACACACACACACACATACACACAAAATACAATTCTCCATGATGCATATATATGTGTTTCACGTATGTTATGTATTTCAGAGTACGGTAGCTCCGCGTCAGTTACCACAAAGGGTGACGTGTACAGCTATGGAGTTTTTCTATTGGAGCTTATAACCGGAAGGTCACCAACAAGTGGCATGTTCGGTATAACTTCGAGCTTAAGAGAGTGGGTTAATGATGCTTTTCCGTCAAGAATATCCCAAGTCATAGACCCGAATATACTCGCAAAAGAGCCTGTTAATGAGGAGCAGATTAAGGGGTTTTGGAGCTGGGATTGTATTGTACGGAGTATATTCCAAATAGGAGACTGTCCATGAAACAGGTTGTCACCGTCCTTGTCAAACTTGAGGAGAACAAGTCACTGGTTCCTTCAATGGAGTCACTAATACGTGCTCCAAGTCCCTTCACTATACAGCCGCACCGGTACGTATTTGTATATGGGGTAGTATATGTGTGTGTATACATATACATACATGTGTGTGTGTGTGTGTGTGTGTGTGTGTGTGTGTGTGTGTGTGTATATATATATATATATATATATATATATATATATATATATAGAGAGAGAGAGAGAGAGAGAGAGAGAGAGAGAGAGAGAGAGAGAGAGAGAGAGAGAGAGAGATCATCTAAGAAACTCGATACATGCACATCTCTGTTATTTGTATATATGTGGGAAGTTTTATGTATGTATGTTATATATATAATATATATATATATAGAGAGAGAGAGAGAGAGAGAGAGAGAGAGAGAGAGAGAGAGATCATCTAAGAAACTCTATACATGCACATCTCTGTAGTCCAATCGTTATATTGTCTAAAAGAAATGTATACCGTACATATATTAATCTATACATTTTACAACACACACACACACACACACACATATGTATGTATGTATACATATATATTGTTAGATAGGTAGATGTTCGTATAATTGAATTGTGTTTTAGGTGATGGAAGCGTTATCATCCCTATGCTCTGGAAAGGATTTTTGTTAATACAATAGGAAATACAGAATATATTTTATGTTAAACTCCCCGAGTTTAACACTATGAGCGTTCTAATGCAAGTTACTGTTAGCTTAACTCTCCTCTCTCTCTCTCTCTCTCTCTCTCTCTCACACACACACACACACACACAGTTTTAAAGTTCTAAATGTAAAGTAGTTACTATTTATATTATAAAATTGATATAGAATACAATAGCGTATAATTGTGTATGTGGTTTCTTTTCTTCTAGTTTCATTGCTTAGCTATTTAATATTATAAATCAATATATAGCATTTTTCTAAAACAAAAATAATTATGAAAGGAAAAAAGATTTAAGAGTGATTAACAATTTATATAAGTTTTATTACCTGTAAGAAATGCGTGTGCAAGTGCATTGGTGTGTATCCGCTCTCAACAGAAAGGGGAAGACAGTTTGGTAATCCCCCGCAGTCTCGAACAATGGATCTCACACAATCCACACTCTGCCCCCCTCATTTCCTCAAAATCTTCTGGTTTTAGCAGCTTCATTTCATATTTTGCCAGTGAAGCATTACCACCACTAAAAACATGTATATAATAAATATTAAAGAAAAAACAATGTTAAATTATGAATACCAGAATATTCTAAGCATCGTTTTTGAAAGATGCTTAAAATATTCCGAGGTATTTGTGTTCTTACCCACAGTGTAGGAAGGACTTGGTAAATTGATAACTGTTGTCTTGATTTTTGTCATTAAGTTAATGCTGTTCGTAACTCCTTGTGATCCAATACCGCTCTCTCGAATACCCTTATAATAACAAATAAATTATTAATATTATTAAATTAAAAAACAATAAAAATGAATTTGTTATTTAGTTATTTAGTTATAAAAATCTAGTTATTTAGTTATGCACCTGAAGGGAAAGTGATCTGGAGCTGCATTTATCTGTATTGTTCCACTCTCCATAGCATCACTCATTAGTAAAGCCTTGTTTATGTCTTTAGTAAAAACACATCCCTGCATACATGTATATTGTACACACACAGACACACACACACATACGTATGTATATATGTGTTTGAAGTATTTAAATATTTAAGTTCACACACACACACACACACAATTAACACACAAATTTAAAACACGCACACGCACTTTAAATTTATGTTTACCTGAAGGCCATACTTGCTAGAGTTACAGTGGTTAATCCCACATTCTGGAGTTTTAATACGAATAACCGGAATAACAGGTCCAAATGGCTCTTCCCATGCAATTCTCATGTGTTGTAATACATTATCTACGAGTAAAGGCCATATAAGATTTCCTTCCCTTCTCCATTCCTGTAAAATTAATATATAAATATTTGAAAATTTTTGATTATTTAAAATTTATTAATCATGTAAAACAAATGTTTTAACTAGTACTTAAATATTTACTTACTTGACAAAGTTTTGCACCCTTTTCTTTAGCATCCCTGACTAGTTCTTCAATAAAGTTTGCAGAGTTTCACTCACGACAGGAACAATATCTGAGTTGTTCTCTGGAGACCCCACTGTTAACTTTGCAATCTTCGCATTCACTTTAGATACCAATGCATTTCCAACGGACTCCATCACTAGAACAACCTTAATCGCTGTACACCGTTGTCCACTGCACATTACAAAGTACACACACACATATAGAGAGAGAGAGTCTGTGTGTGGTCTCTCTATATTACAGAAAACCACTCTCTCTCTCTCTCTCTCTCTCACACACACACACACACACACACCTGTAAGAAATCCCCCTTTGATGATGCTTGTTGCTACTAGCTCTAAGTCAGCATCTTCAAGAATAACCATGGCATCTTTTCCTCCTAGCTCCATTTGTAATGGGATCATTCCAGCTGATTGGGAAATGGATATACCTGTGTCGCACCCGCCCGTAAAACTGCAGCAGTACATCAGAGTCGTATATATGCACTTCATTCAGCAGAATGCGTGTGTGTATGCGCGTGTGTGTGTGTGAGAGAGAGAGAGAGTTGCCTATATGTGAAACTTAAGTATTACAACTACATACAAAAGAACATGTATGCATGAATATCAACACAATAATACTCTGTGTGTGTGTGTGTGTGTGTGTGTGTGACTTTTACATATACAGACATGTATATGTTGACACGCAAACACGCGCGCGCGCGCGCGTGTGTGTTACCTGATGCAGTTAACCGAGGGATGTGTGGTCATGTAATCACCAAGTTCTGAGGCTTTTATAGGAATACAGGAGAGTAATCCTGTAGGAAATTTGGCTAAGTGAAAGCAATGCATCATGTGAGCCACGGACACAGCACCTGCATATTAAGATTTTAATAAGATAGATAATTAGTCATCTATATACATTTTTAATGACAAATAATACTCATTATTAATATAACTGTATTAGTTTAAGAATATATACATATATATTAGTATGTATTATATATTGACTTACCTTGAGTTGGTGGCTTGATCACCACAGCATTCCCAGCCATAAGAGCAGGCCCAATTTTGACACAGTTAAGTTTACAGGATAATTAAATGGTGGGATAGCTAGCACAACTCCTAAAGGAACCTGTAATAAATTACAGCAAAAATCTTATTATAATACTATTTAAATACATTATTAGTTATATAAAATATCGTGAAAAGAATACAATAATAATAGAAAAAATTAAATAAAATTATTAAAAAAGCTTAAATATTTCTAAATAAAACTTACTTTAGAGGAAAAAACAAAGTTATTTCTGTCATTCCCCGGGAAAGAATCAGACACAAGAAACTTCCCTTCAGAGAGTATTCTAAGTCCCTCTTCAGCTGTGTATGACAACAAGTCTGCTGATCGAACAACCTGAAATAAATAAATCAAGTTAATATCAATGAATGTAATATTAAGATTTAATAATGTAATTATATTAAATGCATAAGTGATATAATATATACTAATAAAATAAATAATGGCATATGGAATACCGTTGGAAACCTCTGTAAGAGAGTCTTTTGCAGGTTTGGCAACTTCTTTCACTAAGCAGTCTGCAATAGGTTCTTTGTTGGAGCATTATAGCTGCCACCTTGTGCAGCATTTCTGCCCTTTTGTAAAGGGGAACCTTTGCCCATTCTTTTTGAGCCCTTTTTGCACTCTGGAATGCTTGGTTTACCTCTGCCTGTGTACAAGCTGCACATATAAAAGTGCATTTAATTAATTATTTTAAAATTTTGCATACACACACACACACACATAGGGAGCTTTGTGCAGAAAGCATTTAAAACAGTTTAATCATCTTCACACACTCATCCACACATACGGACATGCATATCGGTGTGTGTGTTCGTATATCCGTATTCTGTCTACACAAGTTAATATTGTATATAGTCTATTAAATCAATTAAAGTCAATGTATAAATAATATTCTCACAACGAACTTTTATGTAGTTTATTAGAGTTTTTCCTACTATCAGCTGTATATAATTACAAATACATGCACACATGCAGGAGTGCATATATCTTGTGTATACTCTCTCACACACACAGATACACACACAAAAGTATACACATATATAAACAAAAAGCACAACATGTACAGCAATAAGGAGTTCAAACAATAAAATGATGCGCATTTTCGCACTATTGTATATGAGTGTATTGCATACACCTATACACCCAATACACCCAATACTCCTATACACCCAAACAATTGCATACACCTATACACCCTGACTCCTATACACCCAATATTCTTAATTATGTTTTTGTACCTGTGACCCTGTAAAATTGCTTGTTAGTGGTAGGGTTGATAACGGAGAGAGTCTTCCACGAGGAAGAAATCTGCCATTCACAATCTGCATAGAACATAAAAATGCCATTGTGTACTATGTCCTCGTACACGCCCGTCCCGCCATTTCTCAAGGGACATACCCACAAACCCTAAACTTTTAGGGTTAGCCATATTACTTAAATACAGTATAAATTAATATTATGTATTAGTACATTAAAACAAGAGTGTATTTTTATTGTTTAAATATGTCAGTTTATAATTTATAAAATCATTTCAAGATAATTGTGAGATATAAAATTATAATAACTTTAATTTGCATATTTAATGGAACAAACCATAGAAAATAACCTCAACTTAAAAGTATATTCCTTTATATATATGATAAATACATAACTAGCATTATCATTTTTAATTTTGATTAAATTTTGTACTCAAATTTATTTATTATTTTAATTTTTTAAACATTAAAATATTTTTCAAGGTCCACTGGGTGTATATGAGTCACATTTCTAGCTGACAATTAGTGTTTACACTTGGATGTGGTAAAAACAGTTAATTAAAAATCATTAAATAATTAAATAATTATAATGAACGATCAAGTGATGCAAAAACCTCGTTAAATTAATTCTGCACATTTTCTGTTTTTAAAAATGAGGTTGCTCATCTTATAAATATCATTAAAAAAATTCACTAAAATAAATAAATGATATAAGTATGAAATTATATACATACATATGTTTATGAAAACAAAAAAAATTTCTAGAATTATACTATATATCATAAAAATTAGCATAAAATATAAACATTATTATACTTATTAAACTCCTTCGGATCAGTATAAACGAGAGGTATTGTATATATATACACGTGTAACTAAAATGGGCATGATATGTAAAAATGGGAATATAAAATAAAAATTAATTAATACTTAAGTTTTAATTCTTAATTAATTATTTAATAAATATATACTTAAATCTTTCTTTAAACATGTATTATTTTAAAAAATATTCCTTTAATATTAATTAAATATTTAAAATTATTAATATTATTAGAAATGGGACTATAGACATACCTATTTTAGTTACAACATGCATATATTCTTCAATCATAAATGGAGCTTTACAGCAATCATTTTTCTTTAAAAAATTTAAATTATTTAATGCGAATGTGTAAAGTTATTATAGAAATTACAGAACTTACTTAAAACATATAAGTCATATTTTGTTAACTTCTATAGAGGGATGGCATCTTGCATGGCATGTTTTGAAATGTATCGAATATTTAATATTCTTAATTTTCAGTAATCAAAATGTTCATTCACTTTTAATTTAATCATCACATTAAATTTAAAATAGTATGCCGATTTATAATTTATAAATAATTAACATTTTAAACAAAAAAATCATGAATTATCAATGTATAGCATAAAACTGCATCTTTAAAACTTTCTATAACATGTACAACTCCAACAATAAGTTAATATTAAAATCATATTAAATTATTAAGTAAGAATAACTTAATACTATATTATGATTACCAAGTTAACTTAAATTTATCAAGTACGCGTTAATAATTATGGGGAGATATTTAATACATATTGTAAAGTAATATTATGTAAGTTACTTAGTGTATGTAATTACGCTATGACCTAGTTCTAGCTGTGTGCTTTGCCACATCATGGAAGTGTGAATGAAAGAACAAGCTGTGTCTGATCCAATGAAATTGAATTAATGCGGCAATTTACGCTATGACCCCAGTTCCAGATGTGCTTTGCCACATATGGAAGTGTGAATGAGTAAGCATATTATATATAATATCATTAAATTCCATGTTGACATTGTATAATGGATACTTAGAAGCTAATAGTATATTTTTATATTTGACAGTATATACTATATTCTCTTTAAGAATTCAAAATCAATAGACCTAAACCAATGATTTCTTGATTTCGTGGATTTTGGTCTTGGAAAATCCATGACCTAGCTCTATTGGTTGCAACGTACGACTAATGTACACAATGGGATAATGTTGACTAGGCACACTCGTACTCTCCTGCATCACACGCCCCCAACATCCACATGCAAGATGAAGAGACGAGTGTAATCGGATACACCAAACTAGAGGAGTCATCAACAGCTCTTTAACAGCTCCTCAAGCTTACAATCCTTAAACCAAACAAAAGATGACATTAACGACTTTAGCAAAGCCTAAAACAGTCTAGTACAATCATCCACAAAATGGCCAAGATATTGTACCTTGCCAAAAAAGCGTTGCACATCATTTACACACTTCGGCGTAGAGAACTTTAGAATTGCAACAAGTTTATCAAGATCAACTTGCAAATCTTTATGGGAAATGTGATTGCTAAGCTAAGTGGTGTCCTTGGATCCAAACATATACTTAAATCACTTCAACTTCAAACCAACTTCTCGCAATCGATCCAAAACTTTGCATACATTATAAAATACTCCTCCCATGTTCTTTTTGAATGGATCAAAACATCGTCGATAAAGTTTAGTATTCACCTCTGGTATATCACAAAGAACCTCGTCCATCATATGCTACTCAAACTAAAAGACATCATCAAGAACTTATATAAGCCAATGGTGTTCGAAAAGTGGTTTTAGGAATGTCCATGTCAGTCATCAGAACTTGTTAATATCCAAATGTGAGATCTAGCTTGGTGAACCAACGGCTCCGTCACAGTCAATCCAAAGATCTGCAATATAAGGAAGTAAGTAATATTCAAAATAGTCACATCATTTAACAGGTGATAGTCAATGCAAAACTAAGTGTTCCCATTTGACTTCATCACAAGATAAGGTTTGCATGCCCAAGGACTTTGAGACTTCTAGATAACACCTTTTCTTTAATACCTTCTTGACATTTGCCAACAAGATCTTAAGCTTCTTCGGTGACTGACATTGAACAGGTACCTGATAGACCTAACATCAATTGGAATAGGGTGACATTGCAATTTTGGCTCTAGACGATAAGTCGAAGTTAAAAACATCAGTATATTCCTTCTTGAGTTAATTAATAACTGTATCACGACGAATCATTTGAGGGATCCAAAGAAGGAATAGAAGAACATGAAGGAAGGAAGTAAGGGTGAAACAAAAATGATAAAAAGCAAGGTAAAAGCAAATGGATGAACTAAAATAAAAGTAAAAAAATGGAAAAAAGATGAGCGAGAATTAAACCAAGGGGAGGCTTTTCAAAGTTATGCTTAGCATGATTGTAAGTTAACCAATTCATACTAAGAATAATGTCAAAAGCTTGACTCAACAACCACCCGTAAAAGATTAAAGCGCAAGCTCACGATTGTCCACATGAACAACAATGTTAGTCTTATCTGCAAAAGCATGAGTGTGTCCATTATCATAAAGAATGACGACTGGTTCTACCACATGGTGCAAATGAAGATTGCAATTTGTAGCAACAAAATGTGGAATAAAAAGACAAACTTAAACATGTATTAACCAACATTGAAAGGAAAACAGGACATGTTATGTTATTAAATATAGCTTGAAAAGTAAAGATTGGATGAACTGGTGCAAGTAAATTCCTTGATGATATTCTCGAAAGAAAGACAGAAGGGTCACCCAACTTATTCGCCCACAAGGACCTTCCTTTACTCATGCGATTCTTCGTTTCCCGAAAGATCCACCATATCAAGACCTTCCACTGCAACGGTGCCACTTGACGTTGTTAACGCCAAGGCCTCCACCCTAGAAATGGATGTCAATTGGGAAAACATTGATAGTTGCCAATACGTGTGTCCAACCTCATCACATGCCCAACAACAAATTAACATCCATGTCCATGACCCCAACCTTGTGCTAGTACACGAGCAACGATAGCATCAACCTTCATTGAAACATGACCATCCCAACATGAAGTGGAACTAGAGAACGTGAAGCTGCAAGTGGGGAAGGCGATGTCTCATATCATTATGCCAATTGTAAAGCATTATCAAGAGTCACTGAAGCCAGTGCATGGCATAAGCCCCATAAGGTCTTGATGAGTGTTGGCAACAATATATCTAACTTAATGTGCTCTGACATATTACGCAGCAAAAGGCTCCGAAAGTGAACACCAAATTGCACATATAACTATTAAAAAGTATTGTTACAATCATTAGCATGCCCAAATGCACGTTTGAAGATCATTGGAAGAATACTCCAATCCCCATGTGTTGTGTGCCCAGACCATTGTACCACTGTAAAGTTGTCCCTTGAAGACAAGTAAGAAACTTGCACAAACATTAAGCATTGTTTCATGAATGATATGTGGCAACCATAATGAAGTTATCAACCATCATTTCCAAAATTTTCACAGAAAAAATCCAATCGAACTTAAGGATTTGTAGTAGGAACAAGAGGAGTAAATACCATGGGCTATGAACGCCACATCAACTAAGACTGATTGTTCAGCTCACCCACATGACATTCAATAATTGCATGAATCCACAAATAAAGAATTTGCATGTTGTGCATTTATGAATAAAAAGAAGAAAGAAAAATCTATAAAAAACGGAAGAGATTTAGATAATGGAAAAGTTAAATTTAAAAAAACAAAAAAAAAAAATTCTATAAAAAAGACACAAATTCGAACACTCTGTATGAACAATTAAAGATGCCCTCACCTTCACTAATGTGATGACAACTCAGAATATAGAAATTGTATGTTATACTAGTCTAAAACCCTCATGATTCAAATTAAAATCAATGCGACAAATATCAAAATCCCACTAGTGGAAGTGATGATAACTCAGAAATAAAAATGTGTATGTTGTATTAGTTTAAAACCCTAACTTATATACATTATCCAAATTAAAATCAATCTGACAAATATTAAAATCCCACTACACTTGTGATAGTAAGTGTGCATGTAGCTAAACATGTAGACCTATAATATTAATTTATTGATTATATGTGATAATGGAGTGGTCCATATTGAAACTAATCCAATGAATATTAAAATCAATGTGTGCATATAACCGTGCGAATAGACCTTACAATATTAATTTATCGATTACATGTGATATTTCTATGAATAGGCGATATAAATTAATATTGCAAGATTATTGCCGAGTCAAAGTCGTTTGATACAGTATCCGTTTGATACTTCTTCGTGTTTATCAAATGGAAGAAAGTCAGTGTTTTAAAAGATACCATAACTATCATATGGAAGAATCCTGCTATATATGCTTTTATATCTTTGGTCTTAGTTCTTCCTGCACATATATTGCTTATTTGTCATGGTTATTATCATTCACTTCTCCAAACGTCTTAGCTTGCGGTCTCGGTCTCCTGCAGCAAACTTGACAGACAAGGAGGGCGGAGTGATCTTCAAGATAGCCATTGAGTTGTTGATTACAAGCTCGTTGATCTCGATTGTTGATATTATTATGTGGTGTTTCTATACCTCTTCCCTAGCTTATACAACAGCTCTTCTGTATACAGCCCCAAGCAAGGAGATCTCCAAGAAGGAAGCTCTCAACCTCTCACCGGCCACATTCGAACGACTGTTCATCACTTGTCTGTGTGCCGGTGCAGTTTATATTGGCGATCTTGGTATTGCCTTCTATGTGTACACTTACAGCATGAAATGGCTAGGTGTGGTACTGTTCTTGCTTCTTGCTGTGGTTGTGTTCTACTTCAATCTTGTCCAACGACTCTCATGGGTTGTCTCGGTGCTAGAGGATTTGCAAGGTATGAAACCTCTCAATGAAGGAATGAGGATTCTCAAAGGAAATATACTACTCGGGATCGGTCTGCTGATTCTTCAAGGTGTGCTCATGATACCTGCGCAGAAGCTATGTATTAGAGTATTTAATGGGATGGATCTCGGGAGTGTTAAGTGGTGGGAAGTCATTGTTACCATTCTGCTGCTGACTTGCACGACTGTCGTCTACAAGGTGATGTATGTTATGTACTACTTTTTATGTAAGGATCGTGGGGAAGAGATTCTACTTACGGATCAACATGTGTCTCTTAAACTGATTAATGAAGCTGTTTAATCATTAGATTATGCTGTTAAGTAAGCTATGAAAGCTTGTAGATATTATTGATAATGAAAGTTTAATTTAATATATAATTTATAGAAGCATATCGTAAGGGTTGACAGTTTACTAAGTACTGTGTTGTACTTGCCAGCACCACATGTGAGCCCACCTAGTGACAAACCTACATATAGCTTGGCAATCATCACTCTCTATGTGAGGATAGTGCAACAAATGTCTTCTAGGACGAAGGGTTCTCTCTCTAGGAACTCTCGGTATCTCATCGCCTCAATGACTTCAAATGAAGCATTATATTTTTAATAAAAACATTTAATTTTTCTAAAAACCACCTCATCTCTTGAAATCCTGTTATCAAGGTGTACCTCTTCAGAAGCCATATTTAAAGGATTGCTACCGGTGGGTACCATTTTGATGATGAATGATGTCACTATTGTATACAACTTGCCATAACTTATGTGTTTCAAAGTTGATTAATATGAAACCGTATTAAACATTGCTATTTCTTAATTCGCTAATGTATTTCTATTAATATTTATGCAGCTTTATATTACAGTATATAAGCATTAAACGCAAAACAAGTATATCGTATAAATTATGTTAATACTTATAGTAAAGATAATATGTGTACATTGTCTCGCACATATAATATACAATGGCTATATAATGAGTTTTAAGTTACTCTCGTGAATTTAAGGTAAATTTTTAATAAATATTTAAATATGCTAAGAGAATATGATAATTCTCCTACTTACATGTGTTGTCGTGATTTAAAAATTTAATATTTTATTAAGTATAAAAGAAGAATTAGAGTATAAAGAAATACAACGGTATTGAAGTGCAATTTAAGTTTATTGATTTAAATCTTTTCAATTTTAAATTAATAATAAGAAATACTTTTAATTTGCTGTGTGTAAAATTTAGAAATGTTTTTCATTTAACATTATCTTATTTATACTTATGATAATTCTTAAATAATAAGAGCATGCAAGCGTGTGTGTATGTGTTTTCCAATTATGCATTTTAATTAATTATAAATAGTAATTAAAATATACGTCGGTACATTGATTAAATCATTTTCTTTAAAATAAACACATCTTAAGAATATTACTTATGCATAATTAATCTTTGATGGTCACTCACCGATAATACCTGGTCCACCAAGAAACTAGCTTACTAAGCTTACACAAAGTATGTTGTATACTGTGTACATAACGTGTATATAGAATTAATATTCACAAATGAATAAATCTAAACCATATGGGTTCTCAAGTGCATGTGTGTGTATAGAAAGACATATATAAACGGTTGTTTCAACGTAAATGATTTTTATTTATATTTTAAAAAAGTGACAGTGTTACGTTGTTTTTTATGTAGTATTTGAAACGGTCATTACTTAAGTAAGTTTAATATTTATAATTCATTAATGTGATGTTGTTAATGGATTTATTGGTGACTTTAAGCAAAAATAATCGATTAATAAACTGACTAATATATAAAAAATGAACTTAAATATTTTCTTAAAAACTATAATATATTAATTATGTATATATTATCTTTATGGATCGAATGTTTTAAATCTATCACACATCCACAAATATATTAAATTTTTTAACCGTGTGGATTAATTTTCACTTGTATTTAGAAAGAGATTGTATCTTTTTATTTATCAACTATATATTATATGTTTTAAATTTATATTATATTAATTAATATTATAGAAAACATTATATATGCATAAACACACTTTTAAATATATTTTAATTTAAATATTGTATAATTTATTAACATATTCAAATATATTTAAATCAGATTGCTGATTTAAAATTAAAATTTATAAATCGACAGTGACAGTTCATTTTCAAACATAAATTCCACTATTAAAATTTATAAATTTACGTTATATTAACTAATAAGTCAATGTATTATTTTCCCATAGTAAATTTGTTGTTTTTGTTTTGCATTCTTATTATTAGTGTTGCCATTATTTATTTATGTACTCCATTTATATATATATATAGGTTAAATCTCTTTAAAAACCATAAATAATATAAAGCTGTAGAATATACATTAGATTCTTTAAGAATATATAAATATTTATTTTTAAACCTTACAAAAACATTAACCTACATCTATTTAGTAGACTTTATATATATTATATATATATATACACACACACATAAATATATTTATATGACTTGTCTATTTACATATTTTATTTCTTTATTTACTTCATTTGATTTATCTATTTATACAATATATATAAGAAAGGTTATATTATTTATACATAAATGTGTTTATAAAAACACAAAAGTACAAACTATAATACATTAAATATTTTAAAACTTTGAAAAATTATATAAAATTTGAATATATTCACAGTTAAAGGAGTTTTACTTAAGCATAGTTGTCAATGTGTGATAGCGAATAATGTGCGTGCGGCCCATATGCATATTACACGCAAGCATACGCCCATATGCATATTACACGCAAGCAATAGGAAACAAGCCTGCTTATTACATTTGAATATTTAGTGCCGAGTGTCATTAGGTCTAGGCAAGTAATTTATGATTTACTATAGTAACCTTACAATATATGTATACCTCTAAAAGCATATATTCCCAAATCTTAGAACTTCACTGCACTCTATTTAGAGCTTAATTAAATTAACTTTTATTTATAATATTAATAAAAAAATTAATATGCAGGCAAGTAATAAGAAATCAAATGTTATGTCGTATAGAAACTACAAATATGTGTATTTTATTATATGTATGCATATAATATTTAAAATGTGTGTATATTATTAAAATAGAGAAGCTTAATATGATATATAAGCAGTGCCTGGAATATATTACAAGTTTAATCACCTCTCCAAAGTCCATTCTCCCTTGAAAACTCTTGAGAGTAAGCTGATGATTAAACAAAAAGATTAATAGATAAATTAGTTTAAAACTTTATCAATAATATTGATTTGATTTTATTATTAAAAACGAACTCTAATAAACATTCCAAGATTTACTAAGTTTAGAACAATATCATACACAAAAATTCAGTATATAGTATATTATGTAACGTATATACATATATATGTAATATCTATCCATCCCCAAATATACAATGTCCAGAATTGTGTGTGTGTGGTGTGTGTGTGTGAGAGAGAGAGAGAGAGAGAGATAGTATCATTGCAAATTGTCTCAGTAAGAACTTACACACACACACACACACACACACTACAAAATAAAGAACTTATTGGAACTGAAGCTTGATATAAAAGATTCGGGATTATCCGACTCCCATATATTCCGAATATCGGGAAACCACCCAGGCTCGCGTTTTGGTACATAATACCATGTTTAAAGTTTAATAACCATGTAAGTAAAAGAGCAATTGCTGCAAATGTCACACTTAGCAAGGTGAGCTCCATAAACAAATTATTACATAAAACTAAATATATATTATATGTATATATCGTCCTTATCTGTATTCAAGATGTCTTCTTGTCCTTTATATATTGTCCTATTTATATATTAATATTCAAAAAATAAATTAATACATTGATGAATAACATTGATAATACGTATGTAAACAGCACATTATATCTATGCTATGCATGTAAATAACACACGCACACGCACACACAAGTACCTGTATTTAGAAGTCTTTAAGGAGCTCCTTAGTCTGTTCTAAGGTGATAAACAAGACAACTGCAAAAGGACCCTGCCTTGCAAAACAAGGCATTAAACCTTTATATAACGCAATCAAACCTTCAGATTTAACCGTTTTCATTGCACAGTCCACTGCATTTCTGTATGGTGGTGGTCGACCATGTACCACCTACATATACATACATGTAAGTCAGAGAATAAATATACACATACATATATATGCATACAGCCGTGCGTGCGTGTGTATACCTTCATGTTCATAATCCTTGTTTTAATAACATCTATTGGTTCAGAAACAACAGATGTTAAAAATCCTGACGTGACGCTTGCTACTAAATGCGTTGTAATCCCTTCACTTGTAACGCCATGAAACATCAATGCTTCCTTCATCTGAACAAATATATCAAATGTGTGGTGTGTGTGTGGTGAGAGAGAGAGAGAGAGGGAGAGAGAGAGAGAGAGAGAAGACACACACACACACACACATATATATATATGTATGTGTGTGTGCGCACGCATAAACTCAACATATATCTATCTGTTTACTCCTCGGTTGACACATATATTAAGTTACCGCCATACATACACCGCGCGCGCGCACTCACACACACACACAAACACACACACCTGATCATAACTAGCAAGTTGTACCGCAGTGACTATCATTGCTCGCTGTAAGAAAAAACAGATAACTGAAATGATTATTATGAAGAATACCTCAAAGAGTGGTAAATAGCGTGCGATTCCTGAGTGTGTGTGTGTGTGTGTGTTGCAAACCTGCACTGTGAGTGCAGAACCCCTCCATAAGGATAAGATACCCTCATTTTTTATTATTTGAGACACTGCATGTAAAGCATTACGATAGTTTCTGCGTTCATGTGGAGGAAGCCGACCATCTGCCTATAAAAGACAAACATATATATATTATAGCAGAAATAAAACATATACACATACATACATATATATGTGTGTGTTGTGTACTTTAACATAACACACACATACACATGTATTGTACACAGATTCTATATGAATGCATGCACGTGTATATGTCCCTCCAGTAAACATACATTCAGTATGCACATCAGAAATGCAAACATTAAACTATATACATATCACGCGCGCACACGCACAAGTTTGTAAGTACCTGCATTCTGACCATTGCAACGTCGGCAGGGTTGCCAGTTGCAGCGCCGATGCCACCAGCAATAAGGGCAGCCGCAACCTTCTTATGCAATGGAAGATCTGCACCCCCTACTACTCCGCCACCTGATTTTACCACTCTCCCCACTCCAGTTATGCTTCAACATATCGTATATTCCCAGCCTTGAACACAATGTCAAAACTTAACGGAAATTCTATATAGGTGTTTATATACGTATAGTTCAACAATTAGCATGACATAAACATCGAAACATACGGAGAAGGGTTATTTACCTTGTGGACGCATACAGAGTCTGTCGCATGACAGCAGCAGAAACTCCAGCATACAAAGCCAAGAACCCTTCAGCACGTATTAACTTGCTCCCATTGCAAATGGATTCATATATCTATGTGTCACTTTTCCCTGTTCTCCTTGCAGCTGCATTCTCACCTGTACATTTACACATACACAATACATGTATGTCTACATATTCACAGATATATACATACATATGGCTCCCTTAATATACATGTGTTCAACACAACATCACACAGAGACACATACATACACACACATACACACACATATATAAAATAATATATATTATATAAGTTACCTTTATGAGGTCCAGTGGATGCGTAGATACACCTGCAACGACTGAGGCTACCCATCCTTCCACGAATCCCTTCCAACCCATAAATTCTCTCGAATTCTCGCCAATACTAATTCTTAACGGTTTTCAGCTGAAGGCATATTCCACTTCAGAATGGTCAGCAGATTCTGTGGCGACATCTACGGCTGCTAAAGGTTCTTATTCCAACACTATTATCTACTTGGTTTAATTTACCATTGTTTTCAATAACACACGTGAAACACCTAGCAAACTCTCATAGTTGAATCCTATGCATGTCATACGTGCGCGTGTGTATATTTTGTGTGTGTGTACCACACAACTAACAGATCTTTATATGGAATTCCATATAATTTTATTGCTTAAAAAAAATGAAACAAATTATAACTCACATTTAGTATTTTCCAGCTTATCACCTTCCCCATTAACTTTGTCCTCAGGTTTGACGTCAGCATCCATAACCTGAACACGGAATATTCTTAGTGTATGCTAGAATATGTATTCCCTAGCCTACCAGTGTATGTTGTCCGTACCATAATAATACAACTGATTACATCAGTTAATATAGATGACACATATGATATGAAGCTAATTATAATTACAGAAAACTAATAGATATATGTACACAACCACGTTATATTCACATACACACGCACGCACCTCAGTGTGTTGTTGTTTTCCAACTTATCACGCGCTTGGTTCTCGTAAGATTTGCCCTCTGTGGAGCTGGAAAGCAAATTCCCGTGTTTTTCTTTTATACGTCTTCCCGCCCTGACCTTAGGGCCCCAACACTCTTCTGGATTGGGTAAAAATCTTGGCACCCCTTTAACTTGTGCCTTACTCTGAGCACCACGTGCACGAGCAAAGTTTGCCTGCTTATACAATAGTTACATACATATGTATGTATATAAATACACACACAGAGACATGTATATACGTTACCTGCAATGTAGGCTCCTTGCTCAGAATAACGGTTCCTGGAGTCTGTTCCTTTTGAGCTTTGACAGGATGATCCTTTACCTGTACCAAATTAACGATAAGAACACAAGCAGGCACACATCGAATTTATATTACACTAGGGGATGCATATAGATGTACATGCCAGTGCACATGTACAAAGTACACGTGTATGTGTACAAATGTATAGTGCATATGTCGAGAATAGAAAGGCTGCACAACATCTATATACAACACACACACATGCAACACATACACAGACACACCAGCACTTACCCAGCAGCGCATGATATCCCATATAACTTCCATAGGTGCATCGGTCTTGAATCCTAGAGGACTGGCGTGTGTACCAGATATACGGTATCCAGCGTTCAAAACAGCAGAACGGAAAACAACCGCCGACGGAGGTGTACACTTCAGGGTTGCACTCATCTCATGCAAACTCAGGTACAATGGAACATCAATAATCTCCTGCAATACATTTCTTATAAACTATGTATACATTTGTGTAAAAGCGTAATACAAAGCTACAAAGGTAAGGTCGTACTGCGTCATATCAACATGACCATCACAAACAATATAGATGAGTAAATGCATTTACAAACGATGTGTGTGTGTGTGTGTTTGTGCATCAGAACAGCATATTGCACATAATGTATGTTATATAAGGCAGAGATACACACAAAAAGAAACGTGCACACATCTACATAAATAAACATGACATAAATACTATACAAATGTCAAATCTACCTCGGATACTGCTGTGAGAATGCTGTGAATTCTGTCGAATGCAGGATACCGATTCTTCATCTCGGAAACACGTGTCAAAATCGTGGTGATCCAATCTGCGTCGTGAATAGGTGCACTCCACATTGGACCCCCCATGTTAAACTGTTTTCCACAGTGCTCACACTGTTTGGAAACTGTAGGTCCCAAACCAGGTAAATACCTAGTGCTATTACTCTTCATGAGGAAAAAAGGAAAGTGTAAGTTATATATATAATAATATAAGGCTCAGTAGAACTGATTACTACGTATATACATAGTACTACAAATACATATATAGACACACCCCACGCACGCACACACACACACCTTCTCCACGACACGCCCAACAGGCTGCAAACAGAAATTATCGCAACCACACACTGATAAACATATGACAGTTTCGTGGGAGTTCGCTTCATTGCATTTGCGGAACTATAAACATAAAGCAATCGATATATAATATCTGCATTGTATACATACACAACTGATACAACAACATAACGAAATCCAACAATTAAGAAGATATACTTACGTGTAGACTCGAACAAAAACTCTAATGTAGAAGTCCACAGATATAGAAAGCACAGGGACAATGTGTCTCTTGTATCGGTTTGCGTGACTCTGCAAGGTACTTGTGAAATTGACTCTGTCTGAGACAGTCTGTCCCCCTCCCTCCCTCCCTCCCCTCTCTCTCTCTCTCTCTCTCTCTCTCTCTCTCTCTCTCTCTAGCATCACTAACCTCGATAGAAGCCAGTAGAATACGAAGAGCCATTTCATGGCAGTACTTGGCACGAAGAGAATAGCTTCCATACCTGCGAAAAAAAGACATATTAAGAATGATTATAACTACTGCATATAATATACATACACATACAATAAAAATAGCATGAAGACGGATTGCCTATATAATATATAAATCGCAGTCTCTACTATCAGTTTATACATACTTGGAATAGCAGACTTCGCCATTGTTACCACACAAACAGCCATGTCGGTAGCTGTACACATCAACAGCCCGCCGTCCGAAATAGTTTGAACAGCAGAATCCAGAAATATGGATGGAGAACCATATGGATCAAGATCCACCTTTTACATACATAAATTTAAGTATATATTTGTGGTACATATAATAAACATACCATACTGGTGTAAATACTCTGCATATGGGGTATATACGACACTTTAAGTATATAGTGAGTATTGTGCATGGTATATGAAATGCATATAGTACACCGTATGTTTACACACACGCACGCAGCGCAGAGAGAGAGAGAGCTCACCACATCAAAACTCTTCTCATGTGTTAACATGTAGATTCGAGAATCAATCTGTCGGGCCTCCACTTTAGACGCAACAACCGAGCCATTAAGTTTGATATTCCGATTACATGCTTCAACAGCCACTGGATAAACAGATTTAATTTTCCGTAATAATATCATACATAAGCTAGTTAATTATATGCTTATCAAATATAACATATATATATATGTGTGTGTGTGTGTGTGTGTCATGTATATATGCATATATATTCTGTATATCCCATATGAAACTCACCTTTGTCACTGTCAAGCGCTACTACAGAATCGATACCCTCGACTTCCCGTGCATACCTCAATGAACGTAATCCGGAGGCTGCTAGTGCCTGCATTTATATAGAAATATATATAGTGTAACTATTTATATATATCTATAATTACATTTAACCATTACCTCAAGGACACGGATTTGTTTCTTCTGAACAGAAGATGAGCCGTTTTCAGAAGGTTTAAGATTCTGAGCATTCCTTGCGATTGCTTAGCTGCATGTTCCTCTTGCCATTTAGAAACAAATGCTCGAAGCACCGCAATCGACAAGTCCCTGTTCACAACCTGAACAGATAAATATATAAGAGACCATATATATACATATGTACATATGTATTGCATGTCATGCTCCTTTCTTATATGCAATCCTATAACGTATGAAACATCACAGTGTACAGGTAAACTAAGTCCGCAACATGTATTAAATATGGTTAACTCGCCTACGAGGTATTACGCATACACTGGCTCACCATAACATCCCGAATTACTATGTGTGTGTAGTACACTCGCGTATAATTAGATCTAATTATATACATGCATATACACATACATATACCCACAACAAGCTGTGTATTGATGAGATTCAATTTCGTAAAATGTACAATTGGCATATGATTTTTACATGAAAAACACTGTGCACACACATAGACACATACATATACATAATGCAGTACACGCTGTGTGTGTGTGTGTGTGTGTCATTTATGGGCGTGAGTGGATACTACCTGTGTTTTGTTGTAAAAGACATCGTTGCCATGAAGAAGGATCTCTGCGTCGCCTTCTTTGAGAATTCGATAATCCGATACATCGATCTTCTGCTTCGAACAGGACAAGATTCCATTCTCTTCCTCCTCCCGCTTGCGCTTTCCTCCTTCGTCCGTGCCTTTGCATTCCTCCGTAGCCGCCATATCGGTTCCCTAAAACCCTAATTCCCCTGTAAGTAAATTCATCGTTTTAGGGTTCTTCTAGGGCGGCGGGGATCAACGGTATTTGATCTCATTCTGGCGCTCTTGCAGTTCGTGTAATCTCAGCGGGATTCACATGATGATGTTCCTGATCAGAATTCATTTCCAATTTGAAGTGAGCTATTTCTACACACACACACACACACACATCAGGTTTTAGCGGGAAAAAAAACAATAAAAAATCAAGTTGTTATTCTCCGGATTAACATATAAAGTTTCGCTGTTTAATATGGTTTTAGGAAATGATGTAGTTCAAAGAAGAATCAATTAGTTTTTTTATAGTGTTATTATATGACTAAATGTGGTTTATAGAAATGGTTATTTAAAAAAGATCACTTGTTTTTTTTTTCTAGTCTTATACGTGTTTGTGTTTTTGTGTGATAGACATAGAGAGACTCTTAAGATTTACCTAAATGCTTTAATAAATAACATCCAAAGATATTTTAACTTGGTAATGATTTATATACATGCATGTGGACACACACACACACACACACACACACACATATATATATATATATATATATATATTCAGATTCATATTGTATATTATATTTATCTATATTATAATATAGCTAAACATATTCATATCTGTATGTAAATACATAAGAGATGATATATGTAGATATGTGTAGTATCTGATGGTATATGATGCATATGATACTCTATTACATTCGGAGTTGAATGGAGAGAGACATAGCTGGTAGTCCATACGTGTGATGCGCGCCAGGAGAGCACAACCCTACAAAATATATCAGGGAAATTTTCTTAATACAATTATGATGCCAAGGTTTCTTGAGTAATGATGTTATTTATAATTTTAATTTTTATATTAATGACACTCTTTAAGATAAGAGGATATGTATACATGAATAATAATGTAAGTGAATTAATGTTATGTTCATTAATGATATTTGTAATCTTGTCTGTATTGATGTAAAAAAAAAAAGGAAACTTATCTATATAACAATGTGAAAATGCATATGCACTTATAACAGCATATATACACATTAGTTACTTATTTATACAAAAAGATTACTCCAGTTATATTATTAGCATAGTAATTTATTTAATATCCCTTTGTTTTGTTCTTGTTTGAGCTATTACCTTTTATCTTTTTTGCTTTTGGTTGATTGTATCCTTTTATAATGTTTTTTAGGAGCTATATAAAGATTTTCTTTTTCTTTTACTTTTTGAAAATTTCTTATAAAGTGAATAAATGTTGTATGGAACCACATGATTAAGATTTAAGTGGTGTAATCGTTAAATAAAGCCACATGGATTTAATACTTAAATAACCATCAGATGGAGTCACATGAAATTTAAGATTTATATATGCCAAAGGTATTTTAAAAGACTTTTGGTGCTTAGAATTTTAAAATATATAACAATTTCATAATAAACTATAATAATTATCTAATGAAGTCATATGTTTAAATGGCTATTAAATGGGGCCATGTAATTTAAAATTTAAGATGATTGTTAAGCATGTTATAGACTGGGGAGAACAGAATAATTACGCTCAAATGGTTAGGTATTTATATAAGTTCCTTATGTTAAAGTTACTTTAAAAGATATTGGCACTAAGGTTTTAAAAAACGGATTAACACTTAAAAAATATAATTATCTAATGATAAATTAAAATATAACAATTAAACGAAGTCACATGGATTTAAGATTTAATGGTTGTTAAATGGGATCATATAAATTTAAGATTTAAGACGATCATTAAATAGAGTGTTTATATAAAATCTTCGTTACCAAAGTTTTGAAAAGACCTTAGGCACCAAAGTTTTAAAAAACCTCAAGTATTAAGAATTTAAAAAAATATAAGCATTTAATAATGAATTATATAAGAAAATTTATGATAACTATTAAATGAAGCTACGTGAGTTTAAAATTTAAACAGTCATCGAATGGAGTTATATAATTTAAGATTTAGGATAGACATTGTTTAAATGGGGGTGTTTATAATATATCTTCGATGACAAGGTTATTTTACAATACTAAATGTTTTAAAAATTATAATCATCTAATAGTGAATTATAAATAAAGTTAGAACAAGTGTCCAATGGAGTCATGTGATTTTCAAATTTAAGTGATTGTTGAATAGGCACGTGGATTTAAAGTGGTTGTTAAATATAAATAATATATAATCTTTTGTATTGTGGTATTTATAAAATTAAAATTGTAAAAACTTTATAACTTCAGCACTGTGATATATTTCTTAATCTCTTTACATAATAATTGTGTATAACCCTCAATGTTGAAAAGGATTTTAATATTTAAAAAGAAGGATATCAGTCCCATATTTTATTTTGATTGTGCATTGTTAAAAGCTATAAAGAGCATGTAAAAAAACATCATATGAAAAAATAAAAATAGGTAATCCATAAAAATATATATATAAGGAAATCTTTAATAATAGGAAGAAGAAAGAGAGAAGACTTATATTAATAAAATGTAAACGATTATGACAATTAAATTAAAGGAAAATAAGAATATGAAAGTAAAGAAGCAAAATGATAAGTAGGTTTCACACATAAAAAATTTTAAATTTGCTTCTGATATATCCATCTTAATAATGTAATGCATGTTATATATATATATATATATCCCTTTGTCTATGTAATTAGCTATCTCATGATAATTTAATATAGTATGTAGCTAAAGTAAATACATGCCCTTAACTTAAAAGATTAGTGAAGAGATTTAATTATTATAAGAGAAATGTATAAGTGTAGAAATGATATTTTACAATTCGAAAAGTTAAGATCTAATTATTACGAGTGAAATGTATAAGTATAAAATATAATAATATAATCAAAAAGGTTATTTTGACTAAGAGAAATCTTATAAAACGTACACTATATAAATGTTTTTTTATTGCCTTTAGAAATGTTCCTCTATAAAAAACAAATATAATTATAATTTAATTTTTATATATAGTGTAATAATACATAAACAAAATATATATAAATTCAATGAGATAAATGTAGGTTAATGTTTTGGTTTAAAAATAAATATTTATATATTCATAAAAAATCTAGTATATATTTTGTAGTTTTATATTTATTGTGGTTTTTCAAGAGATTTAACCATAACATATATACATACATGCATACTTACATATATATATATTATATATATAAAATAAAGATGGAGTACATAAATAAATAACCGCAACATTAATAATAAGAATGCAAACACTAATACAAAACAAAAAATAACAACTCATTATAGAAAAACAATTACACATTAACAAATTCATTATAAAATTATGATAAAATGTAAATTTATAAATTCTAATAGTGGAATTTATGTTTGAAAATGAAATTCCATTGTTGATTTATAAATTTAATTTTAAATCAATAATATAATTTAATATATTTGAATATGCAATTTGTAATATGTTAATTATACAATATTTAAATTAAAATATATTTAAAAATGTACACAATGTGTAGTGGATGTTTATGCATATATAACGTTTTATATAATTTAATTAATATAATATAAAATTTAAACATATGATATATATTTATAAATAAAACATATAATCTCTTTCTAAATACAAGTGAAAATTAATTCACATGGTTAAAATTTTTAATATATTTGTGGATTAAAGCATTCAACCCATAAAGATAATATATATATTAATATATTATAGTTTTTAAGAAAATATTTAAGTCCATTTTTATATATTCTACGGGGTAAGTCAAGTACGTGCGAGTCACGAGGATTGACTTGTATAACGAATTAGTCATTTGATAATCATTTAAAAAATTATTTTTACTTAATGTCACTAATAAATCCATTAACAACATCACATCGAATGAATTATAAATATTAAACTTACTTAAGGAAATGACCATTTCAAATACTCTATTTAAATTCACTCTTCTGTACACCTACCGTAAAAAGACCTTATAACAACGTAACACTATGTCACTTTATTAGAAAAAACCTGTATATAAAAATCATTTATGCTGCAACACATTGTATACGATAGTGACATCAT
The DNA here is from genome assembly GCA_003024785.1 of Selaginella tamariscina. NCBI lineage: Eukaryota > Viridiplantae > Streptophyta > Lycopodiopsida > Selaginellales > Selaginellaceae > Selaginella > Selaginella tamariscina. Next base: position 316,310 of record PUQB01000209.1, on the reverse strand, counting down.
TTATCATTCTCACCGGTAACAATCCTTTAAAATATGGCTTCTGAAGAGGTACACCTTGATAACAGAATTTTAGAAAAATTAAATATTTTTATTAAAAATATAATGCTTCAGTTGAAGTCTTTGAGGTGATGAGATACTGAGAGCTCCTAGAGAGAGAACCCTTCGTCCTAGAAGAACTATCCTCTATGAATAGCCACACCTAGATTCCTAAGTTTGCCAAGCCATATGTAGGTTTGTCACTAAGTGGGCTCACATGTGTGTGTATCTTTTATGTACAGTACTTTGTAAACTGTCAACCCTTACAATATACTTCTATAAATTATATATTAAATTAAACTTTCATTATCAATAATATCTACAAGGCTTTCATAACAGCATAATCTAATAATTAAACAGCTTCATTAATCAGTTTAAGAGACACGTTTGATCCGTAAGTAGAATCTCTTCCTGACGATCCTTACATAAAAAGTAGTACATAACATACATCACCTTGTAGAAGACAGTCGTGCAAGTCAGCAGCAGAATGGTAACAATGACTTCCCACCACTTAACACTCCCCAGATCCATCCCATTAACTACTCTAACACATAGCTTCTGCGCAGGTATCATGAGCACACCTTCAAGAATCAGCAGACCGATCCCCAGTAGTATATGTCCTTTGAGAATCCTCATTCCTTCATTGAGAGGTTTCATACCTTGCAAATCCTCTAGCACCGAGACAACCCATGAGAGTCGTTGGACAAGATTGAAGTAGAACACAACCACAGCAAGAAGCAAGAACAGTACCACCCAAGCCATTTCATGCTGTAAGTGTACACATAGAAGGCAATACCAAGATCGATGGTGAACCCAATATAAACTGCACCGCACACAGACAAGTGATGAACAGTCGTTCGAATGTGGCCGGTGAGAGGTTGAGAGCTTCCTTCTTGGAGATCTCTTTTCTTGGGGCTGTATACAGAAGAGCTGTTGTATAAGCTAGGGAAGAGGTATAGAAACACCACATAATAAAATTAACAATCGAGATCAACGAGCTTGTAATCAGCAACTCAATGGCTATCTTGAAGATCACTCCGCCCTCCTTGTCTGTCAAGTTTGCTGCAGGAGACCGAGACTGCAAGCTAAGACGTTTGGAGAAGTGAATGATAATAAAACCATGACAAATAAGCAATATATGTGCAGGAAGAACTAAGACCAAAGATATAAAAAGCATATATAGCAGGATTCTTCCATATGATAGTTATGGTATCTTTTAAAACACTGACTTTCTTGGCCATTTGATAAACACGAAGAAGTATGCTTAAACCACCTTATGTAATGTAAGTAAATCTGACATTTATCTTAAGATTTTAGGCTACACAGCCACGAAGATTATTACCGAGTCAAAGTCGTTTGTTACAGTATCCAGTTAAATTACTCTATACTATTTCGTATATACTATTTTTCAAACCCATGTTGTTATTATAGTATATATTCTTGTTATCCCTGGTATTTTCAACCTCTCTTGACAATATAGAGAAGATGATAATAATGATGGATTTGAGGTTGATTATGTCTTAGCTAATGAATTGTTGAAGCGAATATTTTAATAAACATTTTAAAACCTAACATTTTCTTAATGTATATCTTTAAATTGGACGATCGCTTTGTGTGTTTGCATAGTGCTTGTTTTTGGGTGCAAAATCTTGCATTTTAAATGCAAAAGTTGCACTTAAAAGCTTAGTAAAAGTTAATTAGTTGTGATTATATTAAACGGCAGCTGATTAGTCAGAAAATAATTTGTTGGGAGATTGTGAATTTAAAACATGAAAGCATTTATTAAACACTACAAGGAGTTCTTCAAAATAAATTAGACTAGACTTGCTATTCATGTAGATACTTTCTAAATATAAAATCAATTTCTACTTAAGGATCTCCTAACCGTACTTTGCCATTGCTTAAATTAAGCAAACATGTTAATTCATGAACTCTCTTTGTCCTTTTCTTAGGCCACCTCTAGGCCACTAGACCAATGTTTAAGTCCATGTTAATATTATTACTTTCCTCTTGGATGAGTTGGTGGTGATAATACATCTCTTGCAAGGATCTCTAGTTCTCTCTCATTTGCTAGTTTGAAGCTCCCTTGCCGAAATATTGCTATAAGACTCAAATCATGATGCAACAATTCAAATTCCCGTTTCACTTAAAATAGTTTTGAGCAGCGGCCTTTGCTCTTGGATCTTAGAGGTGATTAATACACTCCCATTCTTTGAAATCGTTAGTGTTAAGGATGTTCACACAATGGGGCTTGGAACCAAGTGTGAAGGCCTAAGTAGCATGGTGAGAACTTGAGGAGGATGCCAATTTAGTCCTAAACTTACTTGGCTTCCTTATCAAAGGCATTCTCACACACTTGTTGTTTTGGTACTAGTTGAGAACTTAAATAAATTTCTTAAAGTGGAGAGTAATTCTGCATGCAAATTCCTTTAGTTTATATGATTGTTATATTGTCGTATATGTTTTGATCAATCCCCATGACAACGATAAAGTGAATATGTGATGAATCCCAAAATGTCTCTTTAATACCCTTTGGTTTTGGGTACTTGAAGTTAATAATGCTAAAACATATAGAACACTGCATTATTTTCTCCCACAAATCTGAATTCTCTACATAGACTTGAGGATTTATAAAAGTCTGCCTAATACTTAGAAGTCCTTTTGAATAACAATAGAGAAATTTTCAAATTGAATCATATCGTTGATATCATTGTATAGCTCTTCCCCTTAATAATAAAAAAAACCTTTATGAGATGAAGTTCTAAATGGAAAAAATATTACAGTGATAAAATATAAACAATTGCGTGATTTGACCAACATGGCATATGGGAAATATAAAAGTGAAGAGGCATAACAAAAAATAGGTCTCCACATGTATAAATTTTCAAGTTTGCTTCTCATGTATTCATCTTAGTAATGCAAAGCATGTTATATATATATATATATATATATTCCTTTGTATATATAATCTTGTGTATAAAATATTTAATGAGTACTCTAACATGATATGTGACCAAAATAAATACATGCTTTTTGTAGAGAATGATCAAGATGTCTAATTGTTATAAGTGAAGTGTATAAGTGTAGGGGTAATATATCTAATTGGGAAGGTTATTTCAACATTATTTCCTAGGAAAAATATAGTGAACGTGCACTATATAAACGTTCCTTTAATTGCCCTATAGAAATGTTTTTTTAATTTACTCTCTATTGTGAGCTAATTCAATATAAATATGTTTCTTCTACATGTAATATCATCCATGTATATTGGTTTGGAAATATGTTAAATTTTCTTTTATGTTAAATTTATATATTATGTGACAAGGTAAAAGAAACAAAATCTTAAAAACCTTTCTTAAGAAGAGTAAGGTTCTTAATTTGTATAATGTTTCGTTCTTTTAGTCAAACACCTATTAAGACCACATTCACAAACACAAAATTAAACATATTAGTTACACCCTTTTCCAATGACATACTAACAATGACAAAGGGCAGGGCAAATAAATTAAAAGCAAGTGAAAAATCTCAAATAAGGTAAATAAGAATGTTATATATGATAATTTAATAAAGGTTCAAGTTAGTTAGTCACAATGTAAAACAACCACTAAAACATGTATTCCATTTGTTCATTCATGTGGCAAAGCCCATAAAATCATTCATTGACACCCAAGTATTTATATTTTTTGAATTTCTGTATGCTTGCATGCAATATGAATATTGGCCCAAATGCATATTATTCACTCTCACACGTTGACAACTATGCTTAAGTAAATTTCCTTTAACTATGAATATATTAAAATTTTATATAATTTTTTAAAGTTTTAAAATATTTAGTGTATTATAATTTGTACTTTTGTGTTTTTTATAAACACATGTATGTATAAATATATAAGCTTTCTTATATATATATATATTGTACAAATAGATAAATCAAATGAAGTAAATAAAGAAATAAAATATGTAAACAGACAAATCATTAAATATATTTATGTGTGTGTATATATATGTATGTATGTATGTATGTAATGATACATATACATAATATATATAAAGTCTATGAGAAAATGTAGGTTAATGTTTGTAAGGTTTAAAAATAAATATGTATATATTTTTAAATAATCTAATGTATATTCTGCAGCTTTATATTATTTATGGTTTTTAAAGAGATTTAAACTATTATATATATATATATATATATATATATATAAAGATGGAGTACATAATAAATAACAGCAACACTAATAATAAGAATGCAAGCATTACTGCAAAACAAAAACAACAAATTTACTATGGGAAACAATTACATTGACTTATTAGTAGTGAATTTATTATAAATTATTAAAAAATGTAAAATTTATAAATTTTAATAATGGAATTTATGTTTGAAAATAAAATCTCACTGTTGATTTATAAATTTTAATTTTAAATCAGCAATATGATTTAATATATTTGAATATATAATTTGTAATATGTTAATAAATTATACAATACTTAAATTAAATTAAATTTAAAAGTGTGTTTATGCATATATAATGTTTTCTATAATATTAATTAATATAATCTAAATTTTAAAACATATAATATATAATTTATAAATAAAAAGATACAATCAAATTCTAAATACAAGTGAAAATTAATCCACACGGTTAAAATTTTAATATATTTGTGGATGTGTGATAGATTTAAAACATTCAACCCATAAAGATAATATATATATATAATTATATATATATATATATATATATAATATATAATTATATATATAATATATATATAATTGATTTATTTAGTTTTTAAGAAAATATTTAAGTTAATTTTTTATAATTTCTACGGGGTAAGTCATTAGGTGCGAGTCGTGAGGACTTTATAAGGAATTAGTCATTTTATTAATGCTTAAAACATTATTTTGCTTAAGTCACCATAAATACATTGACAACATCACATGAATGAATTATAATATTAAACTTACTTAGTATGACCATTCAGAATAACCATAAAAAGAACCATATAACAACGTAAACACTGTCACTTTTTTAAAACAAAACCTTTATATAAATAAAAATCATTCATGCTGACACAACTGTTTTGCATGTCCTCTCTGTACACACACATGCACTTGAGAACTCATATGGTTTAGATTTATTCATATATGAATAATATTAATTCTGTATACACGTTATATACATCTCTCCACACAGTAACAACATATCTACTTTGTGTAATCTTAGTAGCTTAGTTCTTATCTATAGTTTCTCGGTGGACCATGTATATGTGATGACCATCAAGATTAATTATACATAAGTAATTCTTAAAATGTGTTATTTTAAAAGAAAATGATTTAATTGTTCTCAATATACCAACATATATTTTAATTTATTATCTATAATTAATTAAAATACATAATGAAAAACACATACACAGCTTGCATGCTGTTATTATTTAAGAATTATCATAATTTTAAATAAGATAATGTTAATTAAAAAACATTTTTTAAATTTTACACACAATTAAAATATTCTTATTTTAATTTAAAAGTAAAAAAACTTACAATTGCACTCAATTCCGTTATTTTTCTTTATACTTTAATTTTTCTTTCATACTTAATCAAATATTATATTTTAAATCACACACCATGTAAGTAGGAGAATTATCGTATTTTTCTTAGCATATTCAAATATTTTTTTATAATTTTTATTAAAAATTTACCTTAATCACGAGAATAACTTAAAACTCAAATTAAGGGGTTGACATACTATCACTCATGCAATACTTATATATGTATATGTGTATCATATTGTGAGCAAGTACTAACAAAATTTATACGATATACTTTTGTGCTTTTAATGCTTATATACAGTATATAAAGCGCATAAATATTAATAGAAATACATTTGCGAATTACAGCAATAGCCATGTTTAATACGGTTTCAATATTGATCAACGTAGAACACATTAAGTTATGGTATCGTAGGCACGTTGTATACAAACTGACGTCATTCATCATCAAAATGGTACCACCGTAGCAATCCTTTAAAATATTGCTTCTGAAGAGGTACACCTTGATAACAGGATTTTCAAAGACGAGGTGGTTTTTAGATAAATTAAATATTTGTATTAAAAAATAATGTGATGAGTTTTCCTAGAGAGAAACCCTTCATCCTATAAGACATTAGACATTGACATTGTTGCACTATCCTCTTTGAATAGCCACACTATAGTTTGCTAAGCCATATGTAGGTTTGTCAATAAGTGGGCTCACATAGATGCTGGCAAGTACAACAGCAATATCTTTTATGTACAGTACTTTGTAAACTGTCAACCCTTACAATATACTTTTATATCTCTATAAATTATATTATAAAATAAGCTTTCATAATATCTACAAGGCTTCCATAGCTAATCTAATGATTACAGCTTCATTAATCAGTTTAAGAGACCTTGCTGATCCATACGTAGAATCTCTTCCCCATCTTACATGAAAATACATAACAGACATCCATTGCAGACGACGGTCGTGCAAGTCAGCAGCAGAATGCTAACAATGACTTTCCACCACTTAACAAACACATAGCTTCTGCACAGGTACCATGAGCACAACTTGAAGAATCAGCATACCGGTCCGCGTAGTATAGTTCCTTTGAGATCCTCATTCCTTTCTTAGAGATTTCATGCCTTGCAGCACCGAAACAACCCATGAGAGTACTTGGACAAGATGAAGTAGAACATAAACACAGCAAAAAGCAAACAGTACCACACCTAGCCATTGCATGCAGTAAGTGTACAGATAGAAGGCAATACCAAGATCGATGGTGAACATTGTCTATCATCCGATTCATCGAAATGTATTTACTCTATCACCTTGTGAAGGTTTTAACTGATATTGTATCAAACGACTTTTGACTCGGCAATAATCTCGTGGCTGTGTAGCTTAAAATCTTAAAGAATAATGTAAGATATAACAAATAAAATATTAAAAAATATAAAAACTTTAACCACCAATTAAAATACCTCCTACGTTAGGTGGTTTAAGCATACTTCTTTGTGTTTGTCAAATGGCTAAGAAAGTCAGTGTTTTAAAAGATACCGTAACTATCGTATGGAAGAATCCTGCTATATATGCTTTTATATCTTTGGTCTTAGTTTTTCCTGCACATTTTGCTCTTTTGTCATGGTTCTATTATCATTGGCTTCTTTAAAACGTCTTAGCTTGCAGTTAGACTTGACAGACAATAAGGGCGGAGTGATCTTCAAGATCCATTGAGTTGTTGATTACATGCCATTTATCTCGATTGTTAATTTTATTGTGGTGTTTCTATACCTCTTCCCTATATACAACAGCTCTTCTGTATACAGCCCCAAGCAACCCAAGCAAAGAGATGGATTGGTTTCAATCCATTCACATGTAATCAATAAATTAATACTGTAATGTCTACATGTACGGCTATATGCACATGTATTATTATTATGTAGTGACATTTTGATATTTATTGGATTGATTTCAATTTGAATCACTTGTCATGTATATAAGTTAGAGTTTTGGACTAACACCTATATTCCACTTCTTAGAGTTTTGGACTAACACCTATATTCTGAGCTCTCATCACATTGGTGGAGGTAATGGGCACTTCTAATTGTCCTTACGAAATGTTCGGATTTGTGTCTTTTATAATTTTTTTTTTATTTTTTATCTAGTTTTTCCATTGTTTATATCTATTCCATTTTTTATAGATTTTTTTTTTTCTTTTTGTCCATAAATGTGCAGCATGCAAATCTTTTATTTGTGGAGCAGCTATTCTTGCAATTCCTGAATGCCATGTGGGTGCAACTGAATAATGAGCCTTAGTTGATGTATGTTCATAGACTCCTCTTGCTTCTGCTATGAATCCTTGAGTCCAAATGGATTTTTTTCGTAAAAATTTGAAATGATGTTTCCATTGTTTGATCACTTCATCTAGTAATTACATATCATTCATGGACGATGCTTGATGTTTGTGCGAGTTTCCTTCTTGTCTTCAAGGAATGGCTTTGTAATGGTATAATGGTTTGGGCACAACAAACTCATAGGGATTGGATTATTCTTCTTATGATCTTCAAATGTGCATTTGGGCATGTTGATGATTGTGACGATATTTTTTAGTAGTTGCATCGTATTCGTCACGAGCCATCTAAGTCAATGATGCAATTCAGTATTCATTTTCAGACCCTTTACTGTATGCAGAGCCTAATATTGGGAGTACATCAAGTTAGTTATGTTGTGGTTAACACTTCGTTATACTTTGTGGGGCTTGTGCATGCATTGGCTCCAGTGACTCTTGACAATACACTGGCAGAATGATATGAGACATCGCCTTTCCCACTTGCAATCACGTTCTTTAGTTCTACTTCATGTTAAGGATGGTCATGTTCCGATGGAGGTTCAGTTATCGCTGCACTTGTACTAGCATAAGGTTGGGTTGTGACATGTAGTTCGTTGTTAGGCATGTGATGAGGTTGGACACACGTATCGACGCTATCAACATTTTCCCGATTGACATCTATTTTCGGGGTGGAGGCCTTGGCATCAAAAACATCAGGTGGCACCGCTACAGTGGAAGCTTTTGAATTGGTGGATCTTTCAGGAAACAAAGAATTGCACAAATAAAGGTGCACCAATTCATCCGATCTTTACTTTTCAAGCTATATTCAATAATATGACATGTCTTGTTTTGCTTTTAGTGTTAGTTGATACAGATTCAAGTTTGTCTTTTATTCCACAATTTGTTGTTACACATTGCAATTTTAATTTGTGCCATGCGGTAAAACCAGTCATCATTTTTTACGGTAATGGACACAATCATGCTTGTTCACGAGATAAGACTAACATTGTTATTCATGTGAATGATCGTGAGCTTGCACTTCAATCTTTGCGGGTGTGCTGAGTCAAGTTTTGACCTTATTCTTGGTATGGATTGGTTGACTTGTAATCATACTAAGTATAACTTTGAAAAGTCTCCTCCTTATTTAACATTTTTGTTTCACCCTTACTTCCTACTCTTTCCTTTATGCTCTTCTATTCCCTCATTAGATTTCTCAAATGATTATTGTGATGCAGTTGTTAATTAACTCAAGAAGAAATATACTAATCTTTTTGACTTCGACTTATCGTTTGGAGCCAAAATTGTAACATCACCCTATTCCAATGATGTTAGGCCTATCAAGGTACATGTTCGATGTCGGTCATTGAAAGAGCTCAATCTTGCAGGTAAATTTAAGGAATATTGGAAAAGGATGCTATCTAGAACTCTTAAAGTTTTTGGGCATGTGAACTTTATCTTCTGACAAAGTTGGATGGAAGTACTCGGTTATGCATAACTATCACCTGTTAAATGATGTGACTATTTTGGATGTTATTACTTCCTTGTATTACAGATCTTCTGGATTGACTAGAGTGGAGCCATTGGTTCACCAAGCTAAATTTCACATTTGGATATTGGCAAGTTCTGATGGCTGACATGGCATTCTTAAGACTACTTTTGGAACACTATTTGGTTTGTATGAGTTCTTGATGATGCCTTTCGGTTTGAACAATGCTTTAGCAACTTTCCAACTTATGATAGACGAGGTTCTTTGTGATATGTCAAAGGTGACTGTCGATTTCATTGATAATGTTTTGATCCACTCGAAAGAGACATGGGAGGACCATGTTTATGATGTACATAAGGTTTTGGATTGGTTGTAGAAAGTTGTTTTGAAATTGAAGCGGTTTAAGTGTATATTTAGATCCAATGACACCACTTATATTGGCTATCGCATTTCCCATGAAGGTTGCAAATTAATCCTGACAAACTTGTTGCAGTTTTGAAGTTCTCTACGCCAAAGTGTGTGAATGATGTGTAATGCTTTCTTGCAAGGTACAATATCTTAGATGTTTTGTGGATCATCTTTCGGGATCATATTGCACCATTTCGGGCTTTATTGAATTCGTCAACATCATCTCTTGTTTGGTCTAAGAATCATGAGCAAGTGTTTGCAAATCTTAAGAAGCTGTTGACGACTCCTCCAGTTTTGACGTATTCTGATTACACTCGTCCTATCTAACATCGATCTTGGAGGCATGTTGATGCAAGAGAGTACAAGTGTGCTTGGTCAACATCATCCATTCAGCCGTACGTTGCAGTCAACAGAGGCAAGTCATGATTTTCCAGGACCAAAAACCACAAAATCAAGAAATCATTGGTTTAATTTACACATTGGTTTAGGTCTATTGATTTTGAATTCTTAAAGAGAATATAGTATATACATCAAAATATGAAATATACTATTGACCTTAACACAACAGTCATTTGAGGGATCCAGAGAGGGAAAGGAAGAGCATGAAGAAAAAATGGTCGGAAGTAAACATGGAATTTAATGATATTATAATATTATTATATTATGCTTACTCAACCACACTTTCATGATGTGGCAAAGCATGGTTGGAACTAGGGTCATAGCTTGCATTCATTCAATTTCATTGGATTAAACACAACTTGTTCTTTATTCAATTTAATATGACAATGTCAATTATGTTGGGTTGAGGTGAAAGTCTTATGTTGTGCAACTTCTGCTTGGCGATTTGTTGTCATTTTATGTTTTGCAGCTTCTCATTACCTCTTTGCAAATTTCATGTGTTTGTCATTAGAAATGAGATCATAAATGCTGCCTTCACCAAGTTTTTACAGTATGGTAGCATTGAACATCACAATTGCAGTTGAGCTGCCATATCTGCAACATTTATTCAGAAGTGCCTGTCTGGAGAGAAGAGCAAAATCCAAGGAGGGGGATTCTTGAAGTGGGAGTCAAATGTAACGTGCAACAAAGAGCTTGTCATTAGAATAACAATGATTGGTTTCTCTTTGATGAGTCTTTAGTGCAATACATTATACATAAATCTGTAATATTATATATATATATATATAAATATTTAAAAATTATACTTCAACAAGAAAAAAAAGTCTTTAGACAATTATACTTCAAGAAGGAAAATATAGCTCTAAGACTAAGTTTCTAAGACATAAAAAGATCAATAGTATTTATAGGGAATAAATGAAGCTTGCAAGTCGTTCTATTTACAACTTCAAGTAATAGTGCATCCTTTAGATCCATTTCCATCTTTTCTACACATCTTTTCCAACTTTTTCCAAATATTGCAGATCTATCCTTATATTTTCCTTTGCTTTCATCCTTGAAAAGTGCAGCTTGATGAGTACCTCCTTTGTTGTCTATCAACGTGATATGTGTGATTGGATTTAGATAAGACGTCATGAACTCCTTAGGAATCCCTGAAAAATATAAAAGAGTGAAATACACAATCACAATCATATATGAATTAGGTAAAACTCTCTCTATACATATTTATTTAACAATTGCATCCTCTGTCTATCTCCCTCAATGCATTCTCTCTTGCATTATCTGTCATAATTTTTATTATGACTCCTCTTTACTTTGGATGTTGATTGTTGTATATTTAGTGATGGTCTGATCGGGTGTCATTAGGTATTTGTAAAAAACTTTAGGCAAAGTTAGCACTTCCATTTAAAAAATTATTACCTTGATTTTTTGTGTCCCAGTTAAGTTTTGGGTGGTTCTGGTGAGTTCAACATGTTAGATATGGGTAGAAACACCCCTAGGGTTGACCTCACCCTAGGGTTTTCTTCTAAACAGGTTAGGATTTAAGGGTCAATTGGTCATTAATTAACTCACCAATGAGATTCCTTGCCATCCCACTTATGTAAACAGGAAAACAGGTGGGGGGGGGGGGCCTCTATCACATATATTAAGTAGTACATGAATGAAAGCTCCTGGGTTCATGATTGAGTTCGTTGCTTTTTTGCCGGTGCAATCTTTAGCTTGTGTTGTTAAGGTACAACCCTTTGTTGTGTCGCCTCAACTTTAGACAGCAGGGTACTCAGGGTAGCTTACCCTTAACGTTGATGAATCCATGTTTGGGAGGTCCTGTTGGATTACACGTTTCAAGAGGTAGAGGTAGAGGCTTGTATCCAGCCTCCTCCTCCATGTTAAGCTAGGTGTAGCACTCATGGCCAAGCAAGGCACATCCGTGTCCTTGTTCAACTATGGGCGTGAGATCTTGTTTGACAGGTTCATGTTACCTAGTTCATGAGGGTTCATTAAGGGGTTTTAGAATTGGCATTTAGGAGCCATGTTTGTGGCACTTAGTGCAACTCTTGAATCTAAGGGCTATGGCATGATAGCCAGTGTCACATAGAAATGTGACACTAGGTTAGACATCACATGATAAATGCTCGAGGCATGCCCTTCATGGTTGTGTCATGGCTTGTCGTTAAGGGGTTGGATACTTTAGCAAACAGGCATGCTTTTGCTTGTATTAGGGTGTTAAACCTTGTGCATCCACTCAAGGAAGTTAGGTCTCATAACTATGTGTGCTTTAGCACACTTGGCTAGGGGAATGTTCTCCTTGGAATCCAGAGGTTGAACAACCTAAGCTTATTAGCAGGAGCCCTTCATGAGCCACTCACAAGGTATGTACTTAGGGTTATCTAAACTTAACCTTAAGGAGTTTGCTTAGCAGGAACACTCGTGTCCACATATGATGCACACTTGTGTCTTCACTAAGTACCAGCCTTAGGTCTAGGGTATGACTTGACCACTCAAACCCTTAAGGGTTAGTTGTGGTTCATGGTACCCTTTGTCGTACTAAAGGGGTGTACTCCCGGGTGAGGGTGATTCCTTAAGGGGTAAGTGACAATTGTTATGGGGGTATGTGTGAAACACATCTCCTCTATGGGGTTAGAGCATGAGCCTGTCTGGGTCTAATGGGACATGATCCTAAAGTCTACTTGGGTTATCCTTTAGGGTTTAGGGGATGGTCATAGACTTAAGGTAGAACTCTAAGTCTTCTGCTTAATTGACAGACTCTTAGGGTTATCTTGAAAGACTTACAGGGTGATGATGCTGAATGGCCACTTGGCAGCCACATGTTGACCCTTTGGGTTAAAACTCTAATATTTTCTCTCTCACACACACTCTCTCTCTTACTTTCAACTATTGTTAATGAGGAGAAGTAATTTTTTTAAAAAAGGACCACAACCACATAAGTAATAAGAAATTTTTTCTTTTTTCTTATTAGTTATTAGGTAGGCACCAAGCATTTATTTCCAAGGAAGTATAAAAATAATATATATAAATCTATTTTGCATTACTAAAAAAAATAAATGCATTACTAAAAAATTGGCCGGAGAAATCTTATTCTTTTTTCTTATTAGTTATTAGGCAAGTACCAAGTATTTATTTTTGAGAAGTATAAAAATAATATATGTAAATTTTTTTGCATTACTAAAAAAATTAAAAAATTACATGAATCAAACACCCATCCTTCAACATTTCACCAATATTTATAATTAGCCCTTAACCAAGGGGGCCCATAATCAAAAATTAATATTTTTTAACAATAAATTGATGTTATTTTGGGTAGAAGAAAAAGTAACATGTACACAATACACCCGGCTTGGCTTGCTTAATTAGAGGCTTCTTAGTGGGGGTGGCACACCACATAAATAATAAGAAATCTTATTCTTTTTTCATATTAGTTATTAGGCAAACCCAGTATAAAAATTATATATATATGATTCTTGTAATGTATGTACAATTTTTAATTATTTTTTTAGTAATGCATAATATAGGTTAAGTTAAAAGGTTTAATTAAAATAACTTAAAATAGATTCCTATATATAGATATTAATTAAGTTGAAGGTTAAGTTAACCATAAAATGAAATATTAACTAGTAAGATAATATACATGCATTTTATATAATGCCACGAAATATATTCTTATATTCATTTAAAAATTTTAATAACGAAAATTGAATTATGTTATAGTTTACCACTTACAATAAATTACATTTTCTGCTTGTTGCCGTAATAAAATATTTGTTTCACGTTGTTATTATTATAAACTAATGTAGACTAAACAAAATTGGTAGTAAAAACTTAAAAGTAAATAAAGACAAGAAAAAGAGAAAAACAAAAGCCAAAATATAAATGAAAAAGCAAAAATAATAACCGTTGATCAAGTTAGTCTAGTCAGATCCAGATTCCGCAAGCTCCTTACCACCCTAAACGCATCCGCCGTAAGGACACTCTCCTCGCCTCCGTACACCGCTGTGTGTGTGTGTTGCACTTAAGACATACACAGATCATGCAAACACATACACATGTACATGCTTATACTAAACGTGGTATGTTTAACTAAACAGGGCCACAACATAAGATTGAGATACAGGGAGTAACAGATGAGCTTCTAAGAGAGGCCGCTGAGAAGACAGAAGGGTTTTCCAGGCGTGAGATTGCCAAGCTCACACATCTTAACCAAACGTACACAAATACACATGCATACCTTAATATAAAGTATGATATTATGATAATTAGAAACATGAAAGATACGATCGTCGCACCTTTGAACCATTTCTTAAAGAAGTTTTCCAGCCTTTAGTATTAGTTTCACCCGCCTGTACAATGTATTTGCTGAGGTAGAGTTTAATCAGCTTCTCTCGTTCCTCATGGTAAGGGAAACTCCAAAATCTGAAACATAGTTCAATTAAAACTAAAGATCCTTTTTCGAGAGAGAGAAAAGAGAGAGAGAGTACAGAAGTGAATATGTAAACCAGAGTTAAGACTGTTCTTAATTCGTCTATACGATCCAAAGCAGCAGCGTCAAAATCACCGACTCTTGGCAAATTCGGACAATAACCTACCACATACACAATGCATGCGTGTACTGAAACAAAAACAACAGACTGTAATATTCGTGATTTATACATAATGCGTAATGGATGTGACAACTTGTCTCTTCTTCTTAATACAATTAAGAAACATTTGTAACATGCAGCACAAATACGTTACTATATTAATATGGGTACAAATGAATGCATATAGCCATGCTTGTTACACACACGCGCACTTACTCGCAAAGGAAAGCATCAGCCTCGTACTCTTTCGAGCCCATCCGAATAACTCATGAATCTTTGTTACTGCTTGAGGTCCCAGCGGTGCCACGTCACCACCCGTCATTAGTGCATAATCTAATTCTTGATTACAGTAAGTTACAATCAAACACTAATTTATAATCAACCCTAAGGAACAATAAAAGTAATCAAAACACAAGAAGATTGCACATAAACGTGACTATGTATCTATATACATGTGGATCGTGGCAGCTCATAACAGAAACTAAATATACAGCTTGATAAAACTGTAGGTGTGTATTTATGTATGTACGTGTTATACCATACTAAATACAAGTATTCGAAGACAATAACACAGGTATGTAGGTATTGTGTGTGTGTGTGTAGCATTTGGATTCAAGTATGGTCAGTAATACTTACGGTCGGTAGTCATTCCGTCCCGAAGGGCCATAAATCCGTTTTCAGTCCAAGAAAGCTGTCCACCTCGTCAATAAATATTATGGCCGGTTCAAGTTTATGTGCTAAAGTAAATAGCGCATTCACTGCATAAACAGTGTAAGTCCATCCATCCACATACATACATATGTATATGTACAACACCACAGAGATGAAACCTCTCCTCTCTCTCTCTCCTCTCTCTCTCTCACACACACACACACACACACAACGTGCACGTGCTTACCGAGCTTTTGTGCATCCCCAAAACCATTTGTTCATAAGGTTAGAAAGCTGAATATTGATGAAAACCGCTCGTGCTTCTTTGGCAAGGGCTTTAGCAAGGAGTCCTGGTGGTCCATACAACAACACGTAAGAGTTTTCCGTGTGAAAACAGTTCAGGACGTTGTAAAGGTAGAATAGCGAGTTCGTGTAATGCTTCTTTCACGTCTTCTAATCCTCCAATAGACGCAAATGTGACATCAATTAAGTTCGAGTCTACCACGTTTGCCATAATCATATCCTATCACAAAAGCACTCAACTTTGTTTGTGTGTGTGTGTGTCATCAAAATAAGAGCTAAACGAGAATGTATACCTCATACACGTTGGTGTTTTTGAGACGAGGAGCGAGATTGGAGCTTAATAATCTCTTTCTTGCGAGCCCCAGTTTTTTTGTATCGACTCTGTGAGGGTAAGCCCAATAAGCTGAACCAGACAACTCACAACCGCATAAACAGAGTATAGAAGCAGCTGCTCGAAAAAAGTACCAGACCTTCCCTTGCCCCATTCCCGACACACTCCTGTGAATACAGTCAGTACACACGTAGTACAGCTAAGTATGAAATCATCATGTAGATTTCTATGATAGTTATATGTATCTTGTAAACTTTGCTTTCCATGAATGTACTTATGCTATATTTATGTCGAACTGTGTGTCTGGATATTGGCAACTATAGGTGTAAGGTTAGAGATCAAATGCCTGCATGTCGGTTGTATATATAGGTATTCATGACAATTTGATTGTATATAATTCTATACCTTCTCATGAACCTAGGTGAATCTGCTGGGGAGCTCAGTCTCCTCGCTAAATGCAGCTCCAAAAAGCCCGAGCCGCCATTCCATAAGACCTGTTCTTTGCAAGTACAATTTCCTCGAAATTAATTACGGAACTGCTTTTGCAAAGAACTGTTTTTCCTTGCATTTAGTGGCTGGGAATGGCTGATCCACAGCTAACCGATTGGAGGATACATAAACCCTGCTAAAACCTCTCTTCGGATTGAAGCATACCTGATTCAAATTGCGGGATTTTGAGCGATCTAGCTGAGATTTCTTGAAGGCGCCGACGGACGCGAGGTGCGGATGACTGCGCCATTGATCGTTCCGCCGAAGAACCCTAATCCCGTGGCGGTTAACTGTTTTATACATTAAAGTTAAAGTAAATAGATTCCATCCCTAGTTACCTTTAGTATATTCTAGAAATCCCTTTTAATACAATATAAATTAACATTTAGAATTTAGGGTAAAGTAAGAAAATCATAATGAAGCAAGGGAGGAGAGGCACGGAGAACTATGATGAAGCTATTCGTGAGCAGTTGGTAGGATCACCCTGCCCCTACTGTGGATCACACAACACCAGATTTGATCACTTTAATAATCGTAGCAAGAATCAACCTAGATGTTTATGCATGAACGAAAGTTGCAACAAACGTTTTGGGCCATGGGTAAAGAAGAGAAGGGAGCACAAGAAGAAATCTCAGAATTCTTTAAAGGAGAAGATGCCCACAAAAAGGCATTTCAAGAGGAAGCAAA
Organism: Selaginella tamariscina; assembly: GCA_003024785.1. Classification (NCBI taxonomy): domain Eukaryota; kingdom Viridiplantae; phylum Streptophyta; class Lycopodiopsida; order Selaginellales; family Selaginellaceae; genus Selaginella; species Selaginella tamariscina. The sequence goes on along the minus strand of PUQB01000209.1, from coordinate 299,069 downwards.
ACAATCCCTTACAGGAAGTGCCCATGAATCAGTTGCCTCATAATGATTTTGCCAAGAAGCAACAATATCCTAGTGATCAACTCAGCCAGCATCAACAATGTGACATGCTTCATGATGATCACGCTTATCCTTATCACGAGCAAGTCTACCCGATCGACATTTTTCCGAGCATAAACAACAGTTGGCTTGGACATGTCACATACAATGAATGTTTGGCCCAGAATCACCAGTATTTACCCCGTGAAGAACTAATTTATGTGGGTAGTGATCAATTTGCTCAGCAACAACCATGTTACATGCATGAGGATCATCAACAACAAATGCCCATTAACTATTCTGACCAAGATAGTGATGGTTTCTCAAACATGGATAATGATCAACTTGAACAAGTCATGGATAGCGAATGCTTTGCCCAAGAACAGCAGCAGCAAACGCCCATGAGTTATCTTAGCCAAGAGCAAGTTCACTTCAGCGATAGTTTCTTAAACATGGACAATAATCAGTTTCAGGAAGCTTATATACTCAGTAAGGAGGAACAATGGACTGAAGATTCTTCAAGGAGCATGGAGAGAGTTGAGCAATATATCCCTAATGATGAAGGACAACAATTGGAACAAGTTTTTTCTTCTTCTTCTCGGAGTGTAAAGGAGGAGGGAAAATATCTACATTGCTGGACGGAGTATACAAATGAAGAAATGATGAGGCTGTTGAGTTCTCTTGATCAAATTGAGTTTATTGCTTAAAGTATTGTATTAATATCATGAACAATAGTTGGTTAAATATGATGTGTGTATGAACTTATAACAAAATAAGTCTATACATACGGATTGAATTCATAATAAATTAATCTTCATGTATGCATATATCTCATGTGTTGATATATATGCATTACATGTATATAGATGTGTATGTGATATATAAAAGAAGCTTAGTTGAACAACCAAGCTTGAATTCGTTGTCGTATATGCACACACACATATGTATATATAAAATTACTTTTCAGCACATGTATATACATAATATACAGTTATATATGTATATAAGAAATTTGAACGTTTGTAGTTGATATAAGTATCTACATTGTCATTCCTGAACACAATTCTGATGTGATAACAAACTCCTCACTTCTATTGTTTAAGCAATGATATAACTCCTGTTGACATCTTGAGTATTTAATCTATTTCTTGAGTATTTAACATGTTTAAACACTGTAATACAATAAATCATATATACATGTAGTATAAATCCAAAGAAATAAAGGTCAGTTAAGGTTATGCAGATTTTTTTTTAATTTTGATATTGTAAGTCTACTATACTATGGATAGCAAATAAATAATTGTGACTGAAATTTTCTAGTAATAGTTAACATTTAATTTAGAGCTTATTCTCTTATAATTAGTGGGAGAAGACTTACAAACAAGATTACATTTTATTCAAAATATAAATCATATTTAAGAGATATATTTATCAAATGTAAACTCAGTTCGTTTTACGTGAGTTGACTCAGTTTGTAAATATATGCTTCGGAAATTGACAGAATATGCTAAGAATCCATCTATATAAATATCGTATATTAGTAACATGAAGTTCAACATACATAACTATATATATTTGCACATAAGATAGGTTAAGTTAAACCCTACTCCAGGTTTAATTAAAATAACGTAAAATAGATTCCTATATATAGATATTATCAATAATGCCACGAAGTATATTCTTATATTTATTTTAAAAGTTTATATAGACCTCCAAAATATAAGTTGATCAAGTTAGCCTAGTCAGATCCAAATTTATATTTCTGATGTTCCAGCACATTGCAATCCACAACTGCCCTAAACGCATCCGCCGTAAGGACACTCTCCTCGCCTTCGTACACCGCGCCCTGTACGGAAGCCAGTAGATAATTGGCAATCTCACGCCCGGAAAACCCTTCTGTCTTCTCAACGGCCTCTCTTAGAAACTCATCTGTTACTCCCTGTATCTCAATCTTGTGTTGTGGCCCTGTTTAGTTAAACAGACCGCATTAGTATAAGCATGTACATGTGTATGTGTTTTGCATGTGTGTAGGTATCTGTGTACCACACACACACACGCACACATCTTAACCAAAACATCCCGCATTTAGTATAAGCATGTACATGTGTATGTGTTTGCATGTGTGTAGGTCTCTGTGTATGCACACACACACACACATCTTAACCAAACGTCATACCTTAATATAAAGTATGATTGTATGATAATTGGAAACATGAAAGAAACGATGGTTATAAGGATAAGCAACACACATACCTTTGAACCACTTCTTGAAGAAGTTTTTCCAGCCTTCAGCATTATTTTCACCCGCCTGTACAATGTATTTGCTGAGGTAGAGTTTAATCAGCTTCTCTGGTTCCTCAACTCCTGGTAACAGAAACTCCAAAATCTAAAACATAGTTCAATTAAAACTAAAGATCCTTACTATAGAGAGAGGGAAGGGAGAAAGAGAGAAGTGAATATGTAAATCAGAGTTAAAAACCGTTCTTACTTCGTCTATACAATCCAAAACAGCAAAAAACAATTAAATGTTGAAATATTACTACAAGACTTAGACCATAATGCAACAACTCAAATTCTCATTTCATTTGAAATATTTTTTGAGGTCACATGTTTTCGAGATGTGGCCTTTGCTCTTTGATCCTCAAGGTGATTAATTCACTCCTATGCTTCAAAAATTGTTAGTGTTAAGGATGTCCACACAATATGGTTTAGAACCAGGTGTGGAGGCCAAAGTAGCATGGTGAGAAACTTGAGGAGGCTGATTTAATCCTAAATCTGCTCGGTTGCCTTTAGAAGAGGCATTCCACACAACATCTAACCCCCATGTGTCAGTGCTATGTGTTGTATGTGCATCTGGCCTCATGTGTTAGTGCTATGTGTCACATGTGCGTCATGTGGCAGAAGGTCTCTTGTATATACATACAATAGAACTTGTATTAAATTAAACATGTTGGAATTGGAAAAATATTTAATTTAGAAAATGTTTTAAATAAGGTAAGGTAGAACAAAAATAGTTTATAATATAATATATACATTGGGAGTTATGATTTTTATTTAATTTAAAAGGGTTTTAATTTAAACAGATTTTCTATAAGCATGGTTTTGAGCTAAATTGTATATAAGTAGGGTTTTGAGCTAAATAGAGTATGACCATTTCGGTATTGCTCAGTACCTTGAGTAAAAATATGAAATCATAGAGTACTTTATGTGCAAATTTCTCTAATTGTGATTATTGGATTGCTATATATCGTTTTGGACTAATCTTTATAGTAACAATCGAGTGAATACGTGGTGAATCCTAAAATGTGCTCTTTGGTACCCTTTTATTTTGCGCACTTGAAGTTGATAATGTTAGAACATATAGAACACCACACTATTTTATCTCATAAATCTGAATTTCCTGCGTAGACTTGAAAAATTATTTGTTCAGTGATTAAAAGTTTTTCTGGACAGCACTAAAGAAATTTCTAAATTAAATCAAGTGGTCGACCTCGACTTTGCTGCTCTTCTTTTGCTGTTTCAACTGGCCACTCCAGACTATTGCTACTAATTCAATAATGGCTTTGAACTTAGGTGGCTGATCCTACCAGCTACTCCTAACCGCCCTACCTGGCTACTACATCCTCCTTTACTACTTCTACCTGTAGTACCTTTACAATTGAAAACCCTGGAGCCAAGCTCAAATGGTCATGCCCCCGCCCATGATCTACAATTCCACAGCCACACCCACAAGCAACTGTGACAACTCCACGACCACAGCCACTCCTCTGCATTTGCGCAATGCTGCTCCTGACATTAGATAAAGTAGAGATTAAAAAATGAGAAGTAGACTCTACAGAGAAAAATAGGCGAGAAACTTACCACTTAAAATGTATTACTAAGTTGCTCGGAGATCTGAGTTAAACTCTATTAAGAATCGTGTGTATTTCTTATTCATTGAGGTTCACCAAAATATTTCATAAATTATTTTCAGACGTGCAAACCTAATAAATATGAGGTTTTCAAATACTTAAAAAGAGACTAGGCTCAATTATATTGTCAACCACATTCCAGATACCCAAGATGTTTCTTAAAAAAAACACTAGTTTTGCACCAGGATTTAACATATGAGTGGTTTTTAATTTGAGTATCATTTAGTTCACTAATAATAACCTTTCCAGGTATTAAATGAGATGGAATCTAGTCTACACTTATTTAATTTTTTAATTTAAGTTTTGTTTACTTCAAAAAGTAATTTAATTTTTATTTTCACATTTAAAAAAAATATAATTTGATTTCTTAAAAATAAAATAAAAATTGGAACCACGTGCCTTCTTTAAAAAATTCATTTTCAGAAATTCTCATCATTTACTCATCCAGATCTTCATCATGTTCTTTCCCTCTTAAGAAATGCCTCTATATGTCTATATATTTTAATTCACGCGCACACATACACATAGCCAAACATTGGTTAGGTAAGAACCAAACCATGCTGCTGGAAGTTGTTAATATATTTACAGTAGAAATATGCACTTACACGCAGTAGATGTGACCAATTTACTCAAAAACTCCGTAAAACAACATACAATACTTAAAAAGGGTAACAAATATCTAAGCTTAATAAAAATTTAAATTTTTATTGAACTATAAATTATTAAAATTTATAGTTTATATAATTAAATCAAATAAAATTATAGGTTTCAATGGGTAAGAATATCTTTAGAAGTGAGCAAATGGTGTAAAAGAGCATTTGTTATTGAAATGCATTCACTCCCACTGATTTCTAATTTAAATGTTAACTAAGGAGTGTTATTTATAATTGGTAAAATGAAATATAAATTAGGAAAATTTCATATATATTTTAAAATTTATCATATTTACATATATTCCTTAAAAAATTTTAATTTACATATATATCTCGTGAAAGTTTTAAATTTATATTTATACTTTAATAAACTTTAATTCTTTGGATGTTAATTTTTTAAATATTAATACTTAATAAAAGTATGTATTTAACTTATAACATGAATTAAAATAAGTTTATAATTATTAAAATATGACAATATCATAATATAAGAATGACATTTCTTTTGAATAATTATATTATATTGCAATATATATATTTAATTAATTACATTTTAATACTAAATATAATAAAATATAAATTAATTATAATTTTTTTTTATTATTTATAAAAAGAGGACAAGTCCTCTTGTTGTGGCCCTGATTGGATAAAAATTTGTTAATATAATTATTTGTGCTTAATAATATAATAAATAATAAATATACTGTCCTTTATTATTTTTAAGATTGACATCCTCCGAATATCTAACGATGCATTTTTGACATAATTTTCGAATGTTTGACATATCAGAAAAAACATGTATATTTATTTTCTTTAAGATATTGAGTTTTTATATGGCTAATAATTATTTTTATTTATATAGTAATTAATATTTAGCTCTTTACTGCTTATTCCTATAAACTATACCATTTACAGTTAAACAAATGAAATTATGTTATTAATTATTATTATTATTGACTCAAACTGCGATATTTTATCATATTTAACCCATAAAACAAACACATTAAACCACTCGTACTATATAGTGGTTTAGGGTTTAGATCCGGTTGAGATGCTGCGCGACAAGATTGAGAGGATGATCCGATGCGCTCGGCGTCTGCGCGGTAACAATGATACGGATAAGAAGCTGCTCGATGCTGTGGAGGACGCCGCCAAATCCTCGTGCAGAAAGATGGATGCACTGACCGGCTTCCGGTATAAGATGGTGCGGCTCCTCATGGAAACCGAGGGCCATCTGTTCGATTTCGTGCTGCTCTGGTATCTTGGAGGCCTATTCTCATCTCGGAGGAGGCAGAGGCAGTGTACGGCTTCCTGTACTGTAGATTCTGCGACTCTACAGGAGATTGCTCGATTCAGGCTCAAGCCTTTCAGGGAGCAAGTGGATGAGGTGCTGGCTGGCTCCATCCTCATGCCGGCAGCCATGAAGATCCTACGGACAAACTACTTCGCTATGCCCCAGGTTCGTGTGTGTAGTGTTGCGTGTTGTAAATTTTAGATAACGTGGCACATATTCTTAAGTTTCCTCTCTGTATGTATTAGTTCCTGTAATGTGTCTTGGGTGGGTTTGTGGGTGTGCGCGTGTATATGAACCTGTAGTTGTGCAACGCGCGTGTCGGTGTGTGTCTCAGCTGTTATCTTACAGAATGAAGGAAGCAGGAATGCCTACAAGGAGGTGGTGGATGAAAATAAGGCACGGTTGACCCAAAAGTTCCAAAGTAACTGCGGGAGTTGGCTACTCTCGAGGAGGACAAAACTTTACTTCCGCGGGTGGATGCTGAGTACAGACAGATGAAGCTGCCCAATCCGGAGCCAGCAGACATGATGGAACTTGCGAAAGTGCTGCAGGACGAACACAACGGACTCACCATCCTCTGCAACCCAAAGCCCTTACTGACACATCTGGAGAACTTCCGCCTTGCTCTCTTGCACACGAGGCTTTGGCTCTCCGTTCGGAACTGCCTGTTTGCTTCGGTTCCAGTGTCTCATGTAAGTAACCTGTTGTGTCCCGTAGGCATGCGTATAACCCAGTTTAGTGCAGACAATGAGCTAAGGTTCAAAGGGGCATTTGAAAGGATGATCTATGAAAGAGCTGAAGAGCCGTTTCCATCTATTGTAGAGTACCGGTTTAGGGTTTAGGAGAGAGATGACCTATCTGATATATGTTGATTTACAGACTGATCATATGGAGGCGACAGTGTACGCACACTCAATCCTTGAGGGAACACAGAAGGAGGTATATACATGAAACAGGAGGACTACCTGCCCTCGTCTCGGTGAACAGAACCTGGCTACCCAGTGATTGTTACTCGTGGGAAGAAGGACCAGAGCTGTGACTTTTTGTCATGGCGACAAGGCTTGGAGGACGACGATGATGTGAAGGAGACGGTGAGGGCGTTTGGGAGGCAGGAGACACGCAGGGTACTTGCTCAGCTCCGCAAGTTCAACCCGAAATCCTTTCAACAGTTTGGCTCCGATTTCTAGATGCCACAGATATATACTATAGAACTAAGTTTCACACACTAACCCAACACTCCATTTAATTTATCTCTTGAGTTTGACTACACCCTAACTACGCAGTCGAAGCTTAAGTATATATTTAAATTTTCATATAATTTTTGCTCGAATCGGCAGGCGTCAAGAAGTGTAAATCATTCAAACATAGTGTTCTGAAGTCTTTAATTATTTAAATGTAATATAGTTTGTACTTTTGTGTTTTTTCATAAACACATTTATATAACCTTTCTTATATATATATTGTATAGATAGATAAATCATATGAAATAAATAAATAAATCATATTAATTATGTATGTGTGTGTATGTATGATACATATATATAATAATAATATTATAAAGTCGCAGAGTTAGATTTAGGTTAATAAAATAAATATTTGTATACTCATAAAGAATTATGGTTTTTTTAAGAAATTTAACCTATTATATATATTTATATTTTTAAGATGGAATACATAAATAAATAAAGGCGACGTTAGTTAATAAGAAAAAAATTAATGCAAAACAAAAAAACAAATTCATTATGGAAAGACAATTAAATCAAATTATCATTACAGAATTATTGCTAAATGTAAATTTACAGATTTTAATAATTCTTAATTTTAATATGGAATTTATGTTTAAAAATGAAAAATCCCACTAATAATTTATAAAATTTAATTTTAAATGTAATGTGATTTAATATATTTAAATATGTAATTTGTAATAAATGATAAATTATACAATAATTAAATTAAAATATATTAAAAGTATATACAATGTGTAATGTATGTTTATGCATATATAATGTTTATATACTATTAAATTTAAAAATATAAAAATAAAAAATATAAAGTATATAATATTTCAATAAAAAGATACAATCTATATTAGTATATATATAGTAATCGTGTGGATTATTTTCACGTGTATTTAGAGAGAGACTTGAAGCATACTAAATATATACATAATTAATATATTGTAGTTTTTTAAAAAATATTTAAGTTCCTTTATATATTCTATGGGGGTAAGTGTGATTCATAAGGATTGACTTGTATAAGTGATTAGTCATTTTATTAATCATTTAAATAAATTATTTTTGTTTAAAGTCACCCATAAATCCATTGACAATATCACATTGATTAATTATAAAACATAAGTAAATGATTATTTATACTAATTTAAATTCACTCTTCTTTAAACCTGCCATAACAAAGTAACACTATGTCACTTTTTAGAAAAACCCATATATAAATAAAATTCACATTTTATATAACGTTTTGTGTGTATATATGCTGAAATAGCCGTTTACACATATCCATTTCTTCTATATCTCTATGCACACACATACACATGCACTTGAGAACCCATATTGGTTGAGGATAGCAAAAACCGGGCTTCGTACAACGGGCTTTTTGCATATTCCCGAATATCCAGGAATATTCTGTCAAATAAACGGGAATATTCTAGAATATTCTGCCAAGTAGATTATCTTTAACTTTCAATATAAAATGCCGACCAACAAGTGAAAAACGCTAATTATTTGCCGACTAGACTTTACTATACCGACTACTTAAAAGGTCGCAGGTTCGACATTGCGCTTGCAATCAACCAATAACCGATGCACTTCTGCTGGAGTAAGGGTCCGCCTCTGTAAGAAGTAAGTAATCGTTGGGTCCAATCCAAGAACATGAGTGTACACAAAATACATGTGTTGGCAGGGGCTCCAGTTCTTGGCTTTCTGAAAAGTTGCACAAGTGCATGACGGAACAGTAGAAATTGTTACCTTAGCAGATTGCATGCCTGCAGAGACAATGAAGGCCTCAGTCTTCCCTCTTTGAACCACCTCCACGTTGTTGATCCGACCTTGAAGAATCTTTGCCTGGTTGTAATGTTTCTCATGTTCCTTGGACATTCTTGTTGGTGTTCGCACACTCCGTCCATGGTATGTTGGTACTCTATGTGCTCCCTCTCCTCTTGGTGGTGATGGTGTTCGATCCATTCGGCTACTACTGTCGTCTACCATTTCTTCAAATCCCTCCAACTTGAATCCTGCTTTCAGAAGAGCTTCAACCTCATTTGCATTCAAGTTTGTTCCTTTTTGAACTGGCCAAACCTCTGGAACTTCTGGAATACTCTCAGGAGGAATCCCTGCATATGGTCGTCTGAAGCAACAAGAATCGCGTGGGCAGAACCATAACATCTGATGAGTGAACTCAATGTTCCCAAATGCATTTGTATATTGCCGTCTACCGTGAAATCCTGGTGCCGGTACACGATGTGGATATCCTATGGGTCTGCCACACTTGCTGTTACCGTCCTGAGTGAGACCTAGACATTTCACCTGACTTGCCTCCCCAATGCGTCTGATGGCCCACTGAGTCATCAACGTCTCTCTTTCAGTGACATTGACATCTTGAAACTTGAGTTTTTTCCTGCGTGCATTTGGGATGACTTGTTCTGCATATTGTGTGTCATGTCTATGTGTACGAAGTGCATCAATCCCATGGTCCCCAGTTGACGGTTGACGAACGGTTCGAACACGAACATTTGTTGTAGAGGCAAACTCTGGACTTGCAAGATGCTCTTCATCACTAACAAGATTTGCAAAAGTTGTTGGAGACACTGATTTTCCCGCTGAAAGTTTCTGCTGTGCACGTTTCAGAAGAGTTTCCATGGAAGGACCTGTGCCTGAATATCTCCCTTCAAATGATGCCTTGACCTTTGCACTTTGGAAAACAGCATCTGTTAAATCTAACATTGTTGCCTCCAACAAAGGAACACGCTTCGTCAGCCTTGCTCTTCGTGCTCTTGCATGAACAACTTCGGAGTTGTTAGTGGTAGGCACATTCGCAACACCATCTTCTGTCAAGTCAATTATCTCTGTCATGGAAATATGATCTTCATGTCTTGCCCACCATGACAGCCATGTTTGCAAAGCGCTAACGTTACTGGACCTGCCTTCCCAAAATGACTCCAACATTACTCGTCGTTCCAACTTATCTTGGTTGGTTAGTGCTGCAGGCCATGAGCGTGCAAGGTTCATGTGCTCCTCCCTGTGTTCCTCAAGTATCCACTTCTTTGTAACTTGACGCACTGACTGCATGTAATGGAACAAACAACTCCTTTCTCTTCCTCTCATCTTTGACCCATTGTTGAAAACTTGACGCAAAAAATTGCAACTCATCTGACATGAACCCCGCAAAGTTCACATTATGAAGTCCTTGCTTGCTGCACACTTGAAGCATAGTGTTCAAAAATTTGATCACCGCCACACTATCCTCCCTGATCATGTCACCATAAGCAAGTGTCACCATCGACCTTAAACTACACAAACATAAGTGCATTATATTAGTAAGTATTTTAAAACATAGATATGTTAATACTTACAATGGATCATAGAGATGTATTCCCAGTGTACACCAATCATCAATACGATATGTGTGGTCTAGCACCACCCACTGCTGTTCGAGATCACCTCCAGATTGACACCTTCTAATGTAGTCTATTCCGGATCCTGGGCCGGCAACCGTCATTTTGAAGATTAAAGGCTGCTCTTCAGCTCCGTTGAGGTCCATTCCGGGTATGTGGATAACATGTATGAATGGGATTGATAGCTTCTTCTTTAACTGCAGAAGTCCTTCGTAACCTTCTTTGAAACGAGTGTCTCTTGTTCTAGCCTGAGATATCCATTCTCTTGTTCTACAGTGGAAAGGTTAAGCATCTCCAAAAGGAAATAATAATTTTTTTGCTTACCGGCGGTGATTTGTGAGTGGTAGTAGATCTGACAGAACCTTGTCGTATGATACATCTCCAGAATCTGTTACCAGTTTTTCCAAAATTATATTGCGTGCTGCTTGAAACTCTATGACACGTTGATTAGTTCTTGGGGTTGCAGCGACTGCTTTGTTGATTGTCTCCTTAGCTCTGTCTTTAGAGACCATGGATTCGGGTGGTCTACGTGGGTGTTGATGTTCTCCAAGATGGATGAAAAGCCTCGTGCATGTGATATCATCTGGAATTATGTAATATGCAACAACGGAGCATGTCTGCACTAGAAGGGGCTCATTGTTGCAATGCACACACTTCATTCCAAGCACTCTACCATCTGAAGATAACTGGACTTTATCAATGGTGCCCTTAAATTGGCAGTCATTTGCTTTCTTACTGAAGCTGATGAACGGACATGTTTCCTTTACGCATTTCATGTGGCCAATACATGAACTGACTAACACGAGCTGGAACATTCCAATGTGTTGTGCAGCGTTGAGTCCAGTAATCACACCCATCCTTCCTATTCATCCCTTTGTACTTGTCCTTCATTGTTTCGTGTGCTGGCAACTCGTAAATCACATTTCCGTTGCAATCTTCTGGGACCTCAGCAACTTGCTGAATCGATGACGAGACCACCAGTTGCTTCCCAATCCTACATCTCTGACTATTGCGAAGTATTGTTACCATAGAATTGTCCCGATCTGTTGTCTCCAACCGGAATAGTGGTCCTTTGGAAGGAAGAAGTGTGTAATACACAAAACTGCTAGCTCTTGCCCCTTCTGGTTCTACCTCAACATTCGCAGCATCTCCACCAACAACAGACATCAAATGCAGCACTTTAAAAGATTGCCAAGGTGGAATGTCAAATGCAGACCTGAGATCTGTTTCAAAGACAAATGCAATACCATCTTCATCTGCAGGGAAGTCCTTGTCAACACCATTGTAGCTGATTCTTGCCATGTAGCAAAAATGGAACAAACAAAAGTTAAAATTCAAAGACAATGAACATATTACACACGATGGTTAATGTGTTTGTTAGTCGTGAGGCAATCATTTCATTGACAAATATTAAAAATAATATTAATTGCGTGCGTCTGGGTAGAAGAGTGAAATTAATTTACTGCGTCTGGGTAGGTTTTTTGTAAATTAAAAAGTTTTACTATGTACAAGTGGCGATCATGCATGCAATATGTTTACAGAAATTAGGTTGGTTTTTAATTGATTTAGGGCGGCTAGGGTTTTGCAATTAGGGCGGCTAGGGCAGCTAGGGCGGCTAGGTTTTCGTGGAGCAAGTGTGGCTCCAGGGATTAATCACAATAGGCTTCCATTGAGGGGGAGTATTTTCTGATTTCTTCATGATCTGCTCATGATCTTTTCATGATCTGTTCATCTTTTTACATCTCTTCACAGTTGCAAGAAATCCGAGTCGGCCTGCCGACTCGGACTGACTTCGTTGTCCGTCCCAGTCGGCAGGCCGACTGGGGTGGACTGTTCCAGATCCAGTCAACATTTTGACCGGGGTTGACTGTTCCAGCCCCAGTCAGCATTTTGACTAGGGTTGACTGTTCTAGTCCCACCTAGCATTTTGACTGGGCCTTGCTTCGTTCCCAGTCCCAGACTGGGCCTCCCTTTGTTGCCAGTCCCAGTCGGCATGCCGACTGGGCTCCCTTTGTTGCCAGTCCCAGTCGGCATGCCGACTGGGACCCTTTGATGCCAGTCCCAGTCGGCATGCCGACTGGGCTCCCTTTGTGCCAGTCCCAGTCGGCATGCCGACTGGGCTCCCTTTGTTGCCAGGCCCAGTCGGCATGCCGACTGGGACTTACAGCAACTGCTCTCTCAGTCGGCACGCCGACTGTGAGGGCTAGTATGTTTTTTTAATTTTTATTAAACATCTTTGAACATTTATTACAGTTTTTTGTTAAACCTTATTGCTTTTGTAGATGCGCTCTTCACAACGTTTACAAGAAAAGAAGATGAAGGAGCCTACTGAGAGAGAAGCAGAAGCTAGAGCTGCAATTCAGAGAGGGCGTCGGGGTCGTGGGAGAGGAAGTAGGAAGCTGGCTGTGGTTCAGGAACAAGGACCTTCAAGTGATGCTCCAGTTGAACAGGCAAGCCAGCAGGACTGGTCAGGAGAGCAAGAGGATGTAGTTCAACCCCAACAAGAACAATCAGACTTTGTTGAAGAAGTTGAGGATGATGTCTTACCACAGGAGACACAGGAGCAGACAGAAGGCACACAAGCCTCATGCGCAGTGACTTTGTCGAGTGACGAAGAGGATGAACCCAAGAACAAGAAGAGACGACGCAAAGCTGCTGGAGATTCAGAGGCTGCTAAGAAGAAGAAGAAGGGTAAAGCAGAAGTGCCAGATAATGAGGAAGTTTACAACATTGCAGCCAGCATGCATTCGGAGAGTGCAGTGCGTCTTCTCGCGAAGATCACAATCCGAGAATATGGAGAGGCACCGGATGTCCCTATTTGCCGAATTCTGGGAAATGAGCAGGTGCGGAGAGTCAATCCAGCGGATCTGGAATCTTTGACTAGGAGTTTCAAGAAGGCAGTTGGTTATTTGCGCAACACCACTCAGTTCATCCTTCAAGTTGGGGACCCCATGACAGATGCAGATCTGGCAGCATTGAGAAGCGATGAAGCGATGTATGCTCAGCATTTGGCTTTTGAGGAGGAGCTTCAGTCTGACATGTTCCGGCAATGGGCACCAATGCTTTCGATGAAGAAGTTCATCTGTTGGGATGGTAATCACAGGCTAAAGGTGCTTCAGAAGCTGTACATAGAAGACACGGAAGATAAGAATCAGTGGGCAGTGAGAGTGCGTTCAGGCTTCATCCGTGCTGGGGTCATGGATAATCTTCAGCTTGTGACAATGTTTCAGCAAATTAATAGGTAAACATAGTGACCTCTAGATCATAGGATTAACTAACTTCGAGATTTTCAAATATGCAGTTCCTCCGCAACGGCAGTGCAAACCACACTGCCACATCTTCTGCTATCTGTGAAGACATGTTGCACCAGTGAGGAGGGCACAGCGAAGATCTTGGCCAGGCTCAGTGACAAGGAACGAGATGACATAAGAAAGTGGAAGGAAAGCGCACTGGACAACAAGCTTGGCATCCACTTCCGAATTTGATCTGTGCAAAGATTTTTTTGAGGTACCACGTCTCACACTTATATTACTTAGTTGATTACGTCTGTGAATTACAGAGTGAGATTGAGGATGATCTTGAGAAGGCTGCAAGGGCATCCAAAGGCAACAAATACCAGGAGCAACAACAGGTCTACATTAAGCATGACAAGCGCATGATGAAGATCTTAGCCATCATCGATCCTGCATTGGGTGAAGAGTGGTTCGACAAGGTGACCCAAATCACATGGAAACAATGCAGATGGATGGGGTTGGAAAAGCTGTACGCGCTTTCAAGGGCGAGAATTCCAAACGAGACGAGAATCATGTACTTCAATAAAACTGAGACACTTGGATTGCCGGGTGTTCAGGATAAGGAGTGGATAAGGTGGTTTACTATCGATTTGTATTGGCGGCAATCAGAGAGGAGGCAGTACAGATTCTCACGGGACTCATCGAGGATGGCGAGTGGACAGGCCGGTTACAGATTTCACGACTTGGTACGATGAAGTGCGGGTAAAATGCAAGAACGTGATGTTCCAGCCATTCCATGAGTGTGTGAAGTTCACTTACTCCATAGAGCCGAAAGAGTTCCTCGAACACGAAGAGACAGCAAGAAGGATGATTTGGAGGTAAGGATGATCTTCTTGACATTGTTACATTCTGACACTACTATATGTTCATTACAGGTATGTCGCAGCGAGAAAGGTGCCTCACACACAGACTATGGTATTCTGGTCAGATTACATGGAAGCACCACACATGTGGTCGAAGACAAGATCTGGCCTGACAGAGTTCGAACGTGTAACGTACCGTTCTGGCTTGATTATCCACCTGGGCAACCACCAACATGGGAGAAGGATCTCTACAATGAACACTCAAAAGATCTCCCATGCATCTCATGGGATCCGGCAGAGGTCGACTTCATTAAGAAGACAAAGGCCAAGGCAAAGCGGCGTCAGCCTGTGCAGCAGTCAAAGAAGACCTCAGATACAGTAGCTGGCACCTCCACTACTCGCGATCCAGCTGCCTTCTTCAATTTATCTGAAGTGCTACCATCGCAGGGAACCATGGACATCAAGGATGACTTGGTCACATTCGTCCCTTCACTTGCTACAACTCGAGGTGATAATTTCTTGGCGATTGATGACATCGAGGAGATGCAACAGGCCGTGCTCACGGATGAGAAGGAAGAGGAGGTTCCTGACGCTAGACTGGTTCCTTATAGAAAAGTTCAGACACAGGTGGCCAGGTACCATACAGCTGACAGCCAGACTCGCTACCAGCATATTGCGGGAGAATATGGTTTCAACTTGGTGATCTTCGACCTTCCAAATGGGACCTTGCCAGGAAATACAACGAGTGATACGCCATACCTCTACCTTGATCCAGTGAAGTTCGATGAAGCACTCCAGTTTGCAGGTATGCATATGGCTGCAAATGGTTGGTTGGTTGTGTTTGCTGCAGCAAACACCTGGGATCAAGTTGTCCGAGCTGCAAGTGTGGTGGACCTTCAACTTGCTGCAACGTACTACATCTACAGAGGGCGTGGTTGGGGCTACCGCAACAAGATGAAGGTACTTTTTTCTTTATTCATGAAGTTCATTAATGATTTTTGATGTTTTAACAGGAGAGCATCCTGCTCCTTCTTGTCTTCCAAGATGCATCTAGAGGATTGCGCGATAATCCGCTGCGTTTGTCATCAACAATTCTTGTTGATAATCCTGAGCGGTTCCAAGAACCATGGTAGGCATTTCATTTCAACAATTTAAGTATTTACCATTATCTTCACATGCAGGATGGACTACCAACCGAAGAGCACTCGATTGATGCAGCTCGTGATAGAACGACTCACCCGGCCAGGTGATCTTATCTGGGATATAGGCAGTGGTACGGGGTCCTCAATGCTTGCAGCTATCGAGCTGGGGAGAAACATTGTTGGGACTGAGAAGAACCCTGAGCTCGGGAGAATTGCTATGAACAGGATTAAAGAGAACATCCAGCCAGAGGAAATCCCAACCCAACCAATAGCGACGTCAAGTAGGACTGGTGGTTCACGAATTGCAGCATTGCTCAATCGTAAGAAGAAGTGACAAGTGTTGAATTGTACTCTTTGGTGTTGAAATAAAACTTTAATAATACAGTATAAACATGGCTATGATTTAAATATTTTTTGTTGTTAATTGCCGACTGAGCCAAAATCCTAAA
>PUQB01000209.1:243293-282439 GCA_003024785.1 Selaginella tamariscina | reverse complement strand
ATGCACCTAATCCAAAGGCTATACATTCCTCCAAGGCAGTAGGAGAGCCACCACTGTTCTTGGCTGCAGCTGCATTCTTTGCCATCAAGGCGGCCATCTCTTCGGCAAGGGAGGAGAACTCAGTACATGGCTGGTTCGTTCTCAACAGCCCGGCAACACCCGAGAGAATAAGAATGGCATGTGCTGATCACATTACTGCCCCATTTGCTGCTCCAGATTACCTCCCAAAACTGAGTGTTTGAATATATCCATGTAAGTTTGTATATATTGTACAAACATTAGTTATACTTCTTAATTTGATTCTTTTACATAAATTATTCCATTATCAAAGGGAATTATTATATACAAACCAGACAGCTGATGTTTTAACATAGTATGTACATTTAACTGTACATTTACACACACACACACACACACACGTATGTATACTGTGATTATCATGACGAATGTATACAAAATATTAATAATTCACATTAAAAAAGACAACAACAATAATCATATTCTAAGTCCACGAGCTCTAATAGCTTCATCAAGACGTTTTCTTCCCTCAATATCCTCCTCAGGAACATTCCGGAAAAGCAACTTATCTTCCTCAACACGTTCCTTGAGGTGGCGAGGGAGCAACGACGCAAACGTCCACGGATTGTACTGAGCGTAAGTACTTCGATCTTCCTCCTCCGCACACAATACTGGGTTCACATGCAGTTTGCCGTAGCAAAGGAATACAATTCTTATAATCTCCCTCCGCAATAGGACCCCTAAGTCCATGTAGAGATACACCCCACCTCCCTTTAGGCTCATCCTCAGGTAAGAAAATGCGTCGACAATATTCTCCACCTTCATCCTGGACACCGTGGATCATAGTGATATAAGGTAAACCATCGGATACTCTAATGCCCATGTACTGTGCCCGGAGCTTCGACTTGGCTTCACTGGTAATTTCGGCCGTCTTCACGCTTGTGACTGCGTAAGTGATGTTATCCTCGGTTAACGCAAACTCACCTGTCCTCTGTCCATTGGCATCCTTGGAGCGGCATAGAACAAAGAAGTAGCTATCTGCACCTCTACAAGTGTTATCCAAACTACCTGTACACATGCAGCCCCTCTTCACATACTCTAACGCCTCTTTCCGCGAAGGAGGGTGATCCAAGCAAATAATCCTGTTAAAAAAGACAAAGCTGTCCTGGAGTACGGCAGGAAGCTTATCCGCATAATCCCCGATAAGCATCCTCATCAAATCCAAAGTCCGCACACAGTTGAGCATTCCAGCCTCCTTTCCCGGCACTGCCACATTGCCATCATAAGGTACGTATTGGAGACCAGTTGGGCCCTCTGACCTCCGGTCATTACAGTATGCCAGCCTGCAAACTGTTCTTGAGCAGCTCGAGGGCTTTACAAAGTACTGCAGCATCCTGAAAGAAGGCTCCTGCTGCTGCAGACAGAACGGGCTCGACAGGCGCCACGGTCCAGAATCTTCTACGATCCTCAGGAATGATAGCCATGGCAGTCAAGTTGGAAGCCGACATGTCTTGGGCTAGATGATGTCCAGGAAGGATCTCAATCCCCACAGTGAAAGCGAACAAGCTAATTGCCTGTTCCAAGGAAAGTTTGGATGGCTCAATCTCCAGTAACTTTGTCTTCTTCTTCCTCTCCACCTCGCTCTCGCTCTTTCTGCTTGCCACCTTGCTGATATTTAACAGCTTGGCCTGGGCGATGTTGAGCAGGTTCAAAATGTCTCTTTCTCTCTCAAACCGCAGACCCCAGAAAGCTCTCCCATACTTTGTCCATCTTCGGGGATCTTCCAGCCACTCCTTGATACCTCTGGCTCCAGGCTCGTCCTCATCTACAACCAACAAGTCCAAGTTATTAACACGGCAGACCGGACGCAACAACTCCGTGCTGATAATTCTGGCCCTCCTGCTCTCGTCGTCCTCTCCCGCAGGCGCCAGTTCGCCAACTCTGGCAGACGTATCCATCACAACCAGTAGAGTACCGCGACCCAGCTTCCGACATGCTTCTTCTCATCGGCAAGTTTGCCTCTAAAGAACTATTGTCACGCAGTAGTCCTTTGACTTCATCCATCACGTACAACAGCTTCAGACCCTTCTTGTAGTCCAACTCCTTAAGCACATCTTCAATACCCTTCACCAGCTTCTGCTGGAGCTTCCACTCCTCTTGCGCCATGACCTCAAAGGCTCCAGTAAAGTTCCGCACCCAAGGCTCTTGAGTCAAGTTCCGCCACCTCTGTAAAACTTTGTGGGAGAGTTTCTCCTTCTGGTCGCCCTTGAAAGAATTTTCTTGAATCTCGAGCCATTCCCGTGCCAAATCTCCTTTCTCCACATCTTTTCCCTTCACAAAGTCCAGTAACTCATGCAGCCACGCAAGCAGATACAAAGTCATTGCAGCAGTAGAACCCGATGAACCAGACTCCAGCTCATCTGCAAGACCAAGAGTGCGCGGCGGGTACGTGCTGGACCCCAGCTTTGCCGTTGAGCAATAAAAAACAAATACTTGCTGACGACCAAGCTCAAGGACGGTTTTGGTCTTGCCCATACAGGAGCTGTTAGTGATCGCCACGTACTTTGAATAATGCTTCCCCTCCGTAAAATCTGCAAGTCGAGACTCGAGAATTCGCTTGAGGGTACTTGCACCGTTTCCCTTGTAAATCTCACCGTAGCAAGATGCAGCTAGGCCCATCTCTCTCTTAATCTCCATTGCTAAAAGGAAAAAAAAAAAGAGCAAGTCGTAAGTGCAAGCAAACACCAACCAATCGACTCGTACCATCAGGTTGAACATATGAATTTGCCTTCAAGGGATATCGCTCCTCCTTAAGGCCCTTGAGCTCCTCCTCAAGGGCCTTCATCTTCTCAGCATTGGCCTTCTTCTCCTCCTCAAGGACCTTCATCTTCTCCAGAGCTTGTTTGTACCTCTTCTGAAAATCGGTTTCATCCGGATCGGCATCCTTAACGGTTCTAGACAAACAAAATCCTATCAATATGTTATAAGCCCCATAGATTCAAAACGCACCTAAATCGCCGGCACAGCAACAACTCGGAGCCGAGCAGAGATCGTGTGTGCGGTAGGGTTTCAGGCGCCAATCGCCAACAGTTGAAGAGAGATCGTGTGACTGCCTCACCGAAACAAAGCTTTCGATTCAGCCGCCTCGCCACCGCCGCCGCCACCATTTCAGATCCTCGATTAAAACCCTAGTTGGCCGTTGGAGTGTGTGCGTACGTTCAAGTTGCTGGCAGTTTGAGATAGTTAGATACATCAATCTTGGAAAAGCCCCAGGTTCACAGAATGATTCAGGGAAGTGCTTTCCTGATAACTAAGTTGGGCAACTTGTTTATAGAAGGAAGTTCCAATAGAGTTCCACCTCCATTTAGAGTTAATTATTCTAGACGATGAAGTGATTCGAAACCGTTCGGAAGGTACTTTGATGCAGTATTAAGCTGTAAAGAAACCAAAGATGGGAAGTTTATCTCTAATGGAACCTCTTTGAACCGAAGAGTGAAGAGCTCTAAGATACGTAGCTTTTGAGTGCCATTGAGCAACCACACAAACTTTTGTGGGTCAGCTTCAACTGTTTCAGATTTTGTTGAACTAAAGTATGCTTGCTGTTCATAGTTTCCCAAAGAGACTGAACTATTGAAAGTTGGATAATTCAAATCTAAGGGACCACTTGTTAACCTTAAAACTTATAAATGACTCATTTCTTCAATGTATTGTGAATTTCTCACTGGATGAATCCTCATCGAAGTGATATGCAAGCAATTCAACCTGTACATACACTCCTAATGAGTAAAATAGGTATCTAAACACTATAAATATATTACATGAATATAAACCCTGCAAATGCCTAAAAAGCTCCACAAAGCCTCAGAAGTGCAGATACAACCCCCACAAATCAAAAAGATTCTCACAGAACCCCAGTCCCATATAAAGGCTAGAATGCCTGGAACTCTATAAATTCATACTGTACGCAGAACCTTAACTACATATGTAAATACCATTAAGCCTAAAAATCAGTGATGATACATGTGATGTATGCATGTGTGTACAGTAATACATGTATAGAGTATAATACAGTTTATATATCTGTCCATGTTTTTCAGAAACCTGAAATCCAGATGGGCACCACCATCACATTCTCCAAAACAATGTATTCGAAGAACCTCCAGCTGAAGAAGTCTGCCAAGCAGATTTTCGTAAGAACACCAGCATCTTTTACGAGGAGTAAGCTCTAAGTATCTTAACTGCACAAGGAGCTCCAATTGTTAGGAACTGCCCACTCAACCATAAAAACTTCAGGTTGGAAAAGCCGTCCAGAGAGATATGCATTGGCTCCTCAAACACAGCTGCAGTACGACAGAATATCTGAAACCTTTTCACCTCTCATGTCTCCATAAATCACCTCCACTGCTGATGTCTGACTGCTGCAAGACTTAGTGGAAAGTCTAAAGTATGGATAATTATCTGTTTTGATGATGATGTATTCTGCTAGCTTAAGCATCAATTGACTAGGAATTCTCAGCTAAAGATGCATCTTCCAGTGATTTCCATGCAGATAAAAATTCCCTGTGTTGATAATCATCATGTTCATATGAGCTTAACACCAACCACCAATAATAGAGCGGATGTCTAACATCGGTTGATCTTCTAATATCGAGAGAATAGTGGTGTCTGTCTTACCCTCCTGATCTTTTCCAGAACATGTTCCCAATAAGTAGGAGAATACAAAGCCCCAATGTTCTTACCCATGTACCTAGCCAAGACCGCCAGTACTTTTGGAGCTCCATAGCATTGTTCAACCATTAACTCAACATGATCTCTGATATCCTCAGGAGCCTCTTCTTTCCTGAAGGCATGCAGGCAGAATAGTGTGCGAGCATCTCTATATGATAAAGGATTCACCTTTATTTTTGAGATTGTATCCCTTGAGAATTGATCCAACACGTTTGCCTTCTGACTAGTAACCAGCTTCCTAACACCTTTGATGTCCACTGCCCTCAGAATATCTGCGTTCCAAACATTCTCCAGTACAATAAGAGTCATCTTATTGGAAGTTCGATTTGCAAAGGTCTGGATTGATTCCATGCCCTCTCCTACATTTGAAATCTACAGAGTGATCTATGATGAGCATTAATATACATGTAAATGTATATACCTTTGAATGCCCAGGGAGCATCCGCAATTGAGAGCAAATGTCCATCACCATTGATACCTCTTGCCCAACTTCGAGATATGCAATACAACCAAAGAGTTCTCTAACCTCCTGCATCTGAAAAACGTATAGAATCAAATGTGTTTTTCCCACTGCGCTCTGCCCATGTATAAGAATCCATTCAGGTCCATGTTCATCGCCAAGCAAAGATCTCAGGCCGGAGATACAAGACTCCCTCAAAACTATAGGTTTTCGCACGTCAAGCGTTGATACCAAATAGTGACTACGGTTATCTTCCACCCTTTTTATTATGGCTCTCACTGCAACCAAATCAGCTTCATGCACTCGCTCCTTGCAGGCCAGAATCTTTCTGGATTTCATCCCTCTGAAACGTCCAACAACGTTGTGCGTATTTGTGTGTGCATGCGCGCGGCGTGTGTGTGTGTGTGTTAGAGCTAGCAAACTCACCTGTTATACAAAGTGTAGTTTTTAGCTCCATCTATGGTGGCCACCATTAGCTCCTCCAAATCATTGTTGAACTTGCTGTATTCATCAGAGCCCGGATGGAAGTATTTCATACAGTTTGCCACCTCCGGCAAAAGACGAAGATAATCAGAGGCATTCACGCCAGCAATAATCCTTTTCAGCTCCCACCCATTCTTTACAAAGTGGCATGCTGGGAGGATTGCACCTTCAGCGGCTCACTAATCAACGGTCCAAGAATGGCCCCAATCGATCCAGATGCAAGTGAAGTATGATCATGGGTCAACCACAGCGATAGAATTTAATCATCTACAAATCATAATTAATAATCTCTCTCACACACACGCATTATTAACATGACAATATTACGTTCAGAAGAGTTTATTTACCTGTTGTAAATCGTCCAGCCAAACCTGTTAAAATGTACATTATTCATACTATATGTTATAAATAGACAAATTATTTATATGGAGAGACATTGCTGAAGGTTAAGATTTCATCAAGTTTAACAGAAGTAAAAAATATTAATTAATAATAAGACTAAACAAATTAATATAATTTAATTTTTATATTATTATTAGGTATAAACTTTCTTTTGAGTTTTTTTTTATTTCACTATGAACCATAATTTCTTTTCTATTAATAAATTTAGCAAACAACTTTGTAATCGTTATTACTATATTATATCCTATAACATATAGATGTGTTTGTTATGTCTCTTTATGTGTGTAACTCGAAGAAACGGTAAATGTGTGTGTGTGTGTTACACAAGTATATATAGCGAAAGTTGTAATTCAGGTATTGTTATGTAGAAGATATCATACATAAACACTTTGGTATTCTTTATATATGCGTATGTATGTATTCATTTCTCTTTATACACAACGCACAATAGCCAAGCAACTATTTACTTGAGAAACGCTATACATAAATGTATATGTGCATCTACCATTTACACACTAAAACAAGTGATACACGTAGATACCAAGTGAATTCTTCTCCCTACCTGTGTGTCCAAGCCTCCCATAAGCCAGGCTTTGATTGAGCAGCATAGACACATTGATAAACCGCGTGAATAATTAGTCAACGGCACAAGAAATAATCGTGTACGTCATACTTCACTTACATCTGGAGTGCAAAGTCCCAAAATGATTAACTAACTGAATAAACATATATATATATATATATATATATATATATATATATATATATATATATCTTTAATTTAATTATTAATATTACTAGAAAAAATATTTACTATTATAATTTTATAATAATTATAAAAACTATTTTAAAAGATGAGACAGGAAGTAGTCTTAATATTCTTATTTCGCTTATTAAGCCAGATATTAATTTTCTAGCTCATTTTTTAAGTTAAAAAAAATCAATATTCCGATCAAAGGTGAAATATGCATGAAGAACAGACATAAACTTTTTATAAGAGAAAGGGAAATAAATTATTATTTCATTATTAGAGTCAGCTAATCATATATTAATAATTTTAACGAAATTAACATTAAATGACTAATTTGATATGGCATATGATTATTACTAATAATTATTATAATTATCTTAACATGTCCAACCACGGTTGACTGAGGATATTAAAGATTAAGTTATATAGTTCGATTCTTGTGAATTACAAATTTATATTAACATATTTATCTGAAAATATACATATACGAGTGATCAAAATTAGAGAAGTACTTTAATTAAGAATAACAATAGACATAGAAAAAAATTACATCTTTGAGGTACTTGCTGACTCTCTCATTGTACACTACCTAGTTTCATAGAAAGCCGCTGCACAGAGAAATAAAATTTTGAATATTAATGCAGACAGTCTATGGTGAAAATTGGTTCACCGAGTGCTGGCTCCAACTATTGTGAAGGTATGTACATAAGTGTTTTTGTATGTGTGTGGGTGTGTGAATCTATACAAGGCATAATATATAAGTTCATCTCTATATATATGCACGTAATATATATCTCGAAACTTGTCTTTTTGTTTTTTAAACTTAAATACGTTGGTGTATAATAGAAACACTGACACTGTTTATGAGTTTTCTTTTGATCAATATTATACACGCACGCACACACAATATGTATATATATATACGTACATATATGTAATTTACTAATTGTAGGATTGTTGTGTGAAATAAGGAGTTCGATTAAGGCGATTGGTAACTTTTATCATGAAGCCCCACCTACAGAAGAACCCCCTCTTTTGCTTTGCTCTCACAGTATCATATACATACATACATACATATGTGTGTGTGTGTGTGGAGGCTACACAACACTAGCTGCTTTGTCATTTCATGATACATTCAAAGCCGGCGCTACGGGGTACATCCTCTTTTTAATTAACGAACTTAGTTAAGCAACAATCCATGTTTCTTTTTGTTGTTTTTTTTTATATTTTTTACATAATGACATCCTTGGTGTCGAGGACTGGCATTTCATGCCAGCCCAGTTACACATATAGGAAAAGAGGGGCTCTGTCACATAAATTTGTTAAGTATTTATCCGGTTTATACATTTCCTTTACTTAAAATTCTTGATTAGTCGAGATTTCATAGGTTCTTGCTGGACTTGTTGAGGAAAATTCACAAGTTTCGAATCACGTTATCTCGACACGCTTATAGGTACACCTGCACACAACATACATGCATATCATACATATCTTTTTTGTGTGTATACCTCATATGTGTGTGTGTGTGGTACACACACACATTGTGTTTTAGTGTACGCTCTAATACCTGTTTGGGAAAATGCATATAGGTTGTACCACCTAAGCAAGCCACAAGATATATGAGGTTGTGAAAGCAAAATGCATCCCAGTTGCATATGTAGAGTACGAAGGTGAACAACATGGTTTCAGAAAGGTAAGCTAGAGAGAGACGTGAACATTTGTCAACTGCAGCTTATAGACTTGAATCTCCATATACTGTGTACATACACATCGTTTTATATGCCAACAGAAGATAATATACCTGGTTAATGATGTTATAGGTTAAGTAAATTTCCTTAAAAAAGAGTTTTTATAAACAGGCTGAGAACACTCGAGCGGAAATTGCCTTTTTTGCACGCTTCATAGGCAACTTTCTACATGCTGATATTATACTTCCTGTACATGTTGACAACTTGGACCCCGTAAACTTGGCACATTTTCAAGCTGCTATATATGTAGTGTGCGTGTGCATGCGTTCTTGTAGACTACTATTCTTAGATACTGTGACCGTAAACAGGCACATTTTCAAGCTGCTATGTACGTAGCGTGCGTGTGCATGGATAGTGTGGTATAGGCTTTTCTCTCTCTCATTATGTTACACGATCTAGCTATATACGTCGTTCTTTTTCTAAGTTGTTGTTTGAACAGTATAATATTCTTCAACGATTTAAAACACACGTAGATATTATACGTCTTAACATATGAATGTGATATATTCGTATTTACATCAGAAGGTATATAATGTGCTATGTAAAGCATCATTAATTGATTAATACTCTGCTCAATTAGAATGGTCTATTATGCATATTAATAATCTTTAAATTAAGTTAGTGGTTTTATAATTTTAACTTTTATTAACTGTGTTTAAAACGACTGATTAAATTTTAAAACTTATTTTAGTTTTTTCTTGACTAGAAACGACTAAATAAATATAATATAATATATTTTAGTTTCACATACAAGTTTATAAATATAAATAATTTCTAAAAATAAGAGATTTTAAGGATTTAAAACCAAATTTTACATCGTAAACATATCAAAATCAGAACTGCACCAAACGATAACTTAACTGGTTTTAATAATCCATTGGAGTCCGCTGGTCAGCAGCTGCAGTATACACGGAATTGACAAAGTATATTTAAATAATTAATCACGTGTCTGCAGTTGATAATTCTTCACGCGGTCTATCAATGTGACTATGTTAGAAGAGTATTGCTGCTCAATCAAAGCCTGCTTAGGACGAGAGGCTTGGACACACAGGTAGAGAGAGAGATGAATTCACTTGGTTAATTCATAAGTGAGGATTAATGCTTATGCATTTACAGACATATATATATATACATATATCACTTGTTTTAGTGTTTAGATGGTAGATGTACATATACATCTATGTATAGCATGTACTGCAGGTAAATAGTTTCTTGGCTATGTGCACCAAGAGATAAATGGATCCATACATATATAGTTCTACATAAAAATTAAAAACTCACCTGAATTACAACTTTTGCTATATATACTTGTGTAAACACCATGACTCCCCTTCCTTGATTATAATTAATTAAGTTAATTATTTTAATGATTTTATACACATTTAAAAATATAAATTAAAAAGACCTTCAGGATTATCACATTTCATTTATATATGTGATTTAGTATTTTGTCTTGGTTTTTAATATTATTAAATTTTACTTAATACTAATACAAAAGGGGGGTTGAATTGTGAAAGCGTTCCCACACCTGTTAAGTAATATCTGAGCTTAATTACATAAACAGACATTTATATATTACAAATATAATTACTACATAATAATAATATTATTGACAAAGTTAATTATCAAATTTACTATAAGAAAGAATTTATGATTTTTAATGAAATTAAAAAAAAAAGTTATACTTAATATTAGTACAGAATTTGAATTATAATGATATTTTTATTCTTATTATAAATTAATAAAAAATTTATATTAAACTTTACTAAAAACAAAATTGAACTTCAGCCGTAATCTGTGGCATTTATAACCGTTAATACAAATGATGTAGATTTTAACAGGTTTGGCTAGAACTTGACTACGACAGTGGTGGGAAATGTACAACAGGTAAATGTGTAATTCATGTTAACCATGCGTGTGTGTGGGAGAGATTATTAATTATGATTTGTAGTTGATTAAATTCTATCGCTATGGTTGACCGTGATCGTACTTCACTTGCATCTGGATCGATTGGGGCCGTACTTGGACCGGTGATTGGTGAGCCGCTGAAGGGTGCAATTGCAGCTCTAATCCTCCCAGCATGCCACTTTGTGAAGAATGGGTGGGAGCTGAAAAGCATTATTGCTGGCGTGAATGCCTCTGATTATCTTCGTCTTTTGCCTGAGGTGGCAAACTGCATGAAAGACTTCCATCCGGGCTCTGATGAATACATCATGCTGAGCAAGTTCAAAAATGATATGGAGGAGCTAATGGTGGCCACCATAGATGGACGTAAAAACTACACTTTGTATAACAGGTGAGTTTGCTAACTCTAACACACGCACGCACGCACGCACAACTTTGTTGGACGTTTCAGAGGGATGAAATCCAGAAAGATTCTGGCCTGCAAGGAGCGAGTTGAAGCTGATCTGGTTGCAGTGAGAGCTGGTGAAAGATAACCGCAGCCACTATTTGGTACCAACGCTCGACGTGCGGAAACCTACAGTTTTAAGAAAGTCTTATATCTCCATGCTGAGATCTTTGCTTGCCGACGAACATGGACCGGAATGGATTCTTATACATGGGCAGAGCGGAGCGGGAAAAACGCATTTGGTTCAATACGTTTTCCAGATGCAGGAGGTGAGAAAACTCTTTGGCTGTATTGCATATCTCGAAGTTGGCCGAGGCAAAGACGAGGTATCAATGGTGATGGACATTTGTTCTCAATTGCGGATGCTCCCTGGGCATTCAAAGGTATGTACCATATTTATATATACATGTATATTAATGCTGATCGTTGATTGCTCTGTAGATAACAAATGTAGGAGAGGGCATGCAATCAATCCAGGCCTTTGCAAATCGAACTTCCAGTAAGGTGACTCTTATTGTACTAGAGAATGTGTGGAACGCAGATATTTTGAGGGCAGTGAACATCAAAGGTGTTAAGAAACTGGTTACCAGTCAGAAGGCAAACGTGCTTGATCAATTCTCAAGGGATAGAATCGTAAAACTAAAGGTGAATCCTTTATCGAATGGAGATGATTGCACACTCTTTTGCCTGCATGCCTTTGGGAAAGAAGAGGCTCCTAAGGATATAAGACATCATGTTGAGTCAATGGTTAAACACTGTTATGGAGTTCCAAAAGTGTTGGAGGTCATGGCTAGGTTCATGGCTAAGGACATTGAGACTTTGTATTCTCCTATATACTGGGAACATGTTCTGGAAAAGATCAGGAGGGGGAAAATGTGATGAGCATGAAAAGATATTTAGGGTGCTAAAGCTGAGTTACGACGCCTTAAGCAACGATGAGAAGGTGCTTTTCCTGTGCATTGCTATGGAAGACAGACACCACTATTCTTTCGATTTTAAAAGATTAACCGATGCTAGACATCCCTCTATTACTGGTGGCTGGTGTTAAGCTCATATGAACATGATGATTATCAACACAGGGAATTTTTATCCGCATGGAAATCACTGGAAGATGCATCTTTAGTTGACAAATATCGCTATCCTAGTGAATTGATGCTTGATCTAGCAGACTACATCATCAAAACAGACAAACATCCATACTTCGCACTTCGCACTTGCAGCGTTCAGACATCAGGAGTAGTAGAGGTGATTTATGGAGATACAGAAGACATGAAAGTTGAAAAGGTTTCAGATATTCTGTCGAATGAAATGCCTCGCTTGTCCGTGCTGCAGCTGGTGTGTCTGAGGGAGCCAATGCAGATCTTTTTGGAAAGCTTTTCCAACCTGAAGTTCTTATGTTTGAGTGGGCAGTTCATAACAATTTGTGGATTGGAGCTCCTTGTGCAGTTAAGATACTTAGTGCTTACTCCTCGTCAAAGATGCTGGTGCTCTTATGAAAATCTGCTTGAAGGGCTTGGCAGACTTCATGATTTGGAGGGTCTTCAAATAGATTGTTCTGGAGAATGTGACGGTGGCGCTCACCTGGATTTCAGGTTTCTGAAAAACATGGACAGGTATTATACTCTATATATGTATTAATGTACCACGCATACATACATCACCATGTATCACCATGGCTTAATAGCATATGCATATGTAATTTATAGAGTTTCACATGCATTTGTGGTTCTGTGAGAATTTTTTTTGTTTGCATTTCTGAGGCTTTATATATATATATATCATGGGATATATATCCATGTAATACATATACAATGTTTAGATAGGATATTGCTCATAATCGTTGCCATTTTTACTCGTCAGGAGTGTATGTACAGGTTGAATTGCTTGCATATCACTTCGATGAGGATTCATCCAGTGAGAAATTTGCACTACATTGAAGAAATGAATCATTTACAAGTTTTAAGGTTAACAAGTGGTCCCTTAGATTTGAATTATCCAACTTTCAATAGTTCATTAGAGGAAGTCTCTTTGGGAAACTATGAACAACAAGTATACTGTAGTCCAATAGAATCTGAAACAATTGAAGCTGACCCACAAAAGTTTGCGTGGTTACTCAATGGCACTCGAAAACTACGTATCTTAGAGCTCTTCACTGTTCGGTTCAAAGATGTTCCATTAGAGATAAACTTCCCATCTTTGGTATCTTTACAGCTTAATACTGCATCAAAGTACCTTCCAAATGGTTTGGAATCACTTCATCATCTAGAACATTTAACTCTAAATGGAGGTGGAACTCTATTGGAACTTCCTTCTATAAATAAGTTGCCCAATTTAAAGTGGTTAGATTTGTCTGGTTTCTCAGGCAAGCACTTCTCGGAATCATTTAGTGAACCTGGGGCTTTTCCAAGATTGGAGAATCTAACTATCTCAAACTGCCAGCAACTTGAAGTACTTACTTTCCAGGTACACACGTGTGTGTGTATATATATATATATATATATAGAGAGAGAGAAGAGAGGAGAGAGAGGAGAGAGAGAGAGAGAGATGAGGGTATTATGTGTATAGTAGACAAAGCAAATACAGTCAAATATACTCATAACTACTTTAAGTATAACTTTAAAATAAAACATTTTCATAATACTGTGAAAGAAGTGAAAACTTTATTTTGTTCAGGTACCCAAGGATCTATTTCAATTAACAATATTACGTTGCTACCAGCTGTTACAAATTCAATTCAAGGTAAATTTAATTATGTACATATGTTATATTTGGTTCGTTAATATCTTAATGAATGAGACTACCAGATAATTCGTATAATTTTAGTTTAAATGAATACGTGTTGAACATAATTATAAGAATTGTACTTGTAGTGCAACAGTGACTGTTGTCAGGTGACATATGCATGCATAACGTACATGTGTTTTTCCTTGTTAGTTAAACTTCACTTGTAATTAAAGAATTGAAAACCTAATTTATTAAATTGTTTCCAATGTGATCAAAGTTTCACACTTAAAATTGCTTATGATATTTGTAGTTTATGGCATGTATACATATGTATATCGAAATTGTTAGTCTATATCGTAAATAACTTAAATTAAATTAAGTTTTAAAATAATCATTATAAATATAAATTAAATAACTACACTTACATGCATACCCTGTGACCTTAAAGGTTGTAATTTACCCTGTTATACCCATGCACGATGGATATATATTTCA
Source organism: Selaginella tamariscina (assembly GCA_003024785.1). Classification (NCBI taxonomy): domain Eukaryota; kingdom Viridiplantae; phylum Streptophyta; class Lycopodiopsida; order Selaginellales; family Selaginellaceae; genus Selaginella; species Selaginella tamariscina. Next base: position 268,280 of record PUQB01000209.1, on the reverse strand, counting down.
CGGTTAATATTACCCACATGCAATTATCTGGAATAGACACGATTTTTATTTCAAGTTTTTATAAAATTTTAATATTTCTTAGCAAAATTTAAAAATGTATATTATACTATAGTAATGTAAATGCATGAATACTCATGTTAAGTCTTTATATATTAGTTATGTATTATTATATTATTTAATATTGATTGAAAGTAAAAATATTTGATTTTATAGGGATTGAAACTTTCAAATATTTCAGACTGTAAGAGTTTAAATCAGCTGGATTTCATTGAACAGATCGATGATAATATATTAATATTAAGATGCAACCATCTGGAAAGACTTCCACCTAATTCTAATTGTTTAAATGTGTGCATGCTTCATTTAGAGTCTTTGCCATCGTTGGTATGGGAAGGAGTAAATCCTACTGGATTTCTAAGTCTTGAATGTCTTACAATTAAAGGTTTCACATTCAAATATTTACCACCCATTGTCACATTGCTCACAAGTCTTAGGTGGTTAAGTATCAACGATTGTCCACAATTAGAAGCATTGTTTGAGGATCACACACAATTCTTCTCCCTTGTCAACTTGGAAAAGATGGAGTTATGGAATTTGCCTAAACTAATTTGTCTTCCAAGTTGCATTGAAACTCTTCATTCCTTGAAGAGTATTGGAATATATAACTGTCCTGGAATTGGAACTGTTAATGGGAAGAACAGAGTACTAGTACGAAAGGAGGGAAAACTAGTTCAGCGAGAGTGAAAATCAAAATGACAATATTAAAATTTGTATCACCTGGTGTGTATATATGCACATGATAATGTATCATGTATATAACATAATATTATACATGTGAACATTTAACACACACACACTATATATAAACATCTCTTGATAAAGTTGGTATATAAGCGGTATATGTAATTAAATATAACCAAGTGGCCTAAACTCAAAAATGTTAATATATTGTCAACATAAACCTCTTTACATGTGTGTGTATATATATATATTAGTTTACACTTAACTGTTATATTAATATTTTAGTGTTTGTTTTGTTTTCCCCTTAATACCAGGTCTTTAAGATATTAATGTATATTCGCAAACTTTTCTATATACATACATGTACATAGAATTTTATATATATGCGGTATAACGGGTGTGTGTGTCTATATATATATATATATATATATATATATATATATATATATATATATAACATATATATAAAATAATATATAATTAGAAAAAAGTGCACTTTGTATAACAGGTGAGTTTGCCAACTATAACACACACGCACACACACAACAACGTTGGAATGCCAGAGGGGAAAGCAACGTGGAAGAATATATGAGAATTGCCATGAAGAAAACATGTATTTGGTAGCAATGCTTGACATGTTTTACATTTCATATAATGTTTTTTTAATCAGATATACAAAGTATTATATACACATATTTTGGATTGTACGAGTTTGACAACTTGTATGGAGCGAGGAACTTCGGTTCTTTAACAGCGGCCCAATTTAAACTTTACATATATTTAGCAATTTATATATATAATATACAGTTACTGTCCTTTTTCCTCCTGTAATCCAGGAAAACAACGACATGTGTGCTGTTAATGTCTGTATGCGTGTGTATTTATTTATTTTATAAAAATCTCTCTCTACAAATATATTTACAGATGAAGAGACATAAGTAATTTACAGATTTACGTTAAAGATTACGTAATTTAATAAAATAAACATAATATGAAACACTTAACTTACATATCATGTATACATACATACATATCAAGTATAACAGTTTTCTCAAGCTATTGATATTAAGTGTATATATATATATATATATATATATATATATAGAGAGAGAGAGAGAGAGAGAGAGAGAGAGAGAGAGTACCTTTGTAACAGCAACAAGGGCAAGAGCTACAGCCTGGTTCTTGAAACGTTGTTGTTTTTCAAATAAGTTCATTTCTTTGGGCCCCCATTCACTCCCCCTCCCCCTCCCTCTCTCTGCCGCTCCCTATCCCTCTCTCGCACACGTATCTATATCTATAATATTCAATACTCATATAATTCTTTCTCTCGAGCAGAAAGGAGGGAAAACAGGTTCAAGCTACTTATGAGTAATTAAAAGAAGAATACGAATGACAATTTTAAAATACGTTCTATGCATGTGTATAACATTACGTTATACATGTGAACACACACACATAACATCTCTTGAGAAATGTTTACGGTGCATTTGTTTACCGCTAGAACATATTTTTTGTGCAGTCATTGTTATAAACTTTATTGATGTTTTTGGATTATATAAGTTGATATATAAGCAATATACGTAATTAAAAATTAATACACAAGACGAGATATAAATTTTTAAATATAACCAAAGTGAGCTTTTATAAATTTATATAGTCACCTTAAACCCTAACACTAAAAAATGATACATTAAATTATAATATAAAGCTAAATATATGGTAATATGATATATGTAACTTTAACGTATCCATTTTTAGTTTTTCTTTTTCTTAATACCAGGTCTTTAAAGTAGAATTCTATATATATGCAGTATAATGTTTATTATAACATAATATAGACATTATATATAAAAATAATTTATAAATGTAGCACTTGGTATCAGGTGAGTTTGCCAACTATAACACACGCACGCACGTGCACGCACACACACAAAACAAACAAGCAACGTTGGGACACTAGAGGGGAAAGCCATGACAGGGATCCGTGTGAAGTTATGCATTTGCTTTTATAAATGTTATTATATCTAAAAATATTTTTATTTAATTGAAGGTAAAGTAATATAATGTCATGCCTATGATTGCAGATCATCAATTCCACTAGTCCAACATTTGCCTGCGAAACCATTTCTACTCTGACATTGGTTATGGCTTCAAATTCTTTACTTCTCTACATTATTAGAGACAAAGTCTATAATAGTTATGGGCAAAATGGAATTCCCAATTGACAACTGTCTTTGGACACACCTAAATAATGCCTCTATTGAAGGATCTGAGCCAGCATACCTTTCTTGTCTTGTTGTTAGTACCTTCGCACTCTAAAGTATAGCATCTGTGAGGTCTACCTCTAGTAGTGGTACTTGCTTTGTTAGTCTTGCTCTTCTTGCTCTTGCATGAACCACTTCAACAGTGTTAGTTGTTGGAATGTGAACACACTCTTCGGTCCCATATCCTTCAATTCCGCTTGTGATATGTGGTCTCCATATCTTGACCACCATGCTAACTAAGTTTTCATGGCAAGGAGATTGTTCAACTAGCCTTCCCAAAAGTTCTCGAGAGTTATCCTTCGCTTTTTCTTCTCTAAGGTAGTAAGAGCTTGAGGCCACGATCATGCCAACTGGATGTGTTGTTCCCTGTGTTCCTTAGCAATCCATTTTCTAGTCACCTACCTAATAGACTTCATATAATGAAAGATGCAACTTCTTTCTTTAATGTTCATCTTTTCACCATTTTTGAATACCTTGCGGAGAACTTGCCATATTGCACTTGCTTCATTAGACATGAACCCATCAAAAGTCACCATCAGAAGGTCTTGTAAAGCGCAAACACTCAACATAGTGTTTAGAAACTTAATGATTGCAACTGTGTCCTCTCTTTACATGTCACCATATGCTATTGTCACCATGGAATTGAGACTATTAATAAAAATGCAAGATGAAAAATTGAAAAAATCTCAACAACTTACAAAGGATCATAAACATGAATCTCGATTGTTGACCATTTTGGTATTCGATGGGTGCGGTCTAAAACCACCCTCTAGTATCTTCTTATATACTTAACTCCAAAATTGGACTATCCACAATCATTTTGAATATTAGTGACTGCTTGTCCGCTCTATTCATTTTTATGCCTGGTAAATGAAAAAAATGAATAAATGGGATCGTTAACTTCTTTTTCAACTATAGTAGTCCATCAACACTTCTATGAAAAGTGAACTTTCATTCATGGCTTGGGCAATCCATCATGTAGAATTTGTGTTAGTTATATGCAAAAGAATTGAGTTCTACGTATCGGCAATTGTTTATTAGTGGGAGCAGGTCAGACAATAATTTCTTATATGAAACATCTACAAAATCTTTGAAAAACTCATCCAAAATGATTTCATGCAACTTAAAACTCTACAACTCTTCAATTTGACCTTGAGGAAATCTCCATTATTTTCTGGATTGCATTTCTAGCAGTTGCAGAGACAATACTCTTGGTGGGATGATCATGTTATTTGCAATGAATAAAGAGTCTTGTGAAATTGACATCGTTTGAAATCACAGTGTACATTACAGTAGGGCAGTGCTAGCATTGCAATTCCTTGATTGTTCCAATTGTTGTGCATTCATCTTCTGGATCATACTCAAAGTGGCACTCATCTTTTGTGTTTTGGAAAGTAAAAAAGGGGTAAGAATTGTTGAGGCATCTCAAATGCCCAATGCAAGTGCTCTTGCTCATACGAGTTGGGATTTGCCAATGAGACGTACTTGGATGTGTCCAGTGATGCACACCCTCCTTCTAATGCATGCCTATGTACTTGTCAGTGCTTCCTGTGTGCAGAGGGAGTTCAAAGATAATATTCCCATTGAATGTGGTTAGCAATTTTGTGACAATAGATACCACAGAAGATTTAACAAATAATTTCCCGATCTTACATTTGTCTACTTGTAGTAGAATGGCGATCATTGAGTTCTTACACTCATCGATCTCTAGCCTAAACAAAGGACCCTTCAAAGGAATCAGCGTGTAGAAGATGAAATCGCCCCTTCTAACTTCCTCAGGTATGATCTTCTTATTCCCTACACCTCCGCCCATAACTGAATAACCTTGTGTTTGCATGTATATTAAAACTCTTATGGAAGTCCTTAGCAAATACAAATGCAACACCATCTTCATCCACTGTACTCCAGCTCCATCCCTTTGTAAGTTATGTGGGTCATTTCTTTAGTTTGCTTAGAACTTTAACATAAACCCATTGTTTAATGATTAAACAATAAATCAAAAGAGAAAGAACTAATGGGACAACCTAATATTTTAATTTTTAATAGTGCATTATTGTCACCACAATGTCTCAATAGATGCATACGTAAGCAGATAGTATACTAACATTTGGGTACGTGTCTGGAATGCCAGCTCATTTTATACATTGTAACATGAGTGGTCAAGACCATTTAACACACATGAGTTGTCACAACCTTTCCCTTTCCTCTTAAGCTAATTAGGCAAAGGGCCAATTGGTGTTTATGAAAGGGCCTTTGGTCATGATAACCCAATTACACTTGAGTCTTTCCCACATATCCCACAATCTTTACCCATGTGCTCAACCCACCAGGTTAAAACTATGACATAAATGACATGCCAACTTATCTTAAAAATTGCAAGATGTGTGATCATGATCCTTTAGCATGTGATGTTAAGGTTCTAGGTTAGGGTATTGTTGTTTGCGGCCAAATTGAGTTGGGGTTTGTTCATTCCGTTTTGGGTGCTTCCTTATGCAATAGGCAAGTGGGCCATGGCGATTTGAGTGATTCATGGTTGGCCGCTTGCAGCTTGGTAGCTAGGAGTGTGATTCAAGGGATAGGGCCCTTGGGAGCTTGGAGTGTGAGCACTTGGGTGAAGCTTTTTTGTGATTTGGGCACTTCAAGGTTTAGAGAGCCAGGTCTTTGCCATTGTCTACTTGGACACTTTGTTGAATCTAAGGTCAGTGTTTCTAGCTTTGGTTGTGAGGAGTGGATGCAATGGCGACTAATGTGTTTGCAATTGGAACCAATGCTAAGTCGAGGGGAAAGATAGTAGTGACAAGAGGATGAGTCAAGTTTCCTTTACCCGCATCTAGTGTGGCCAACTAAGGACATTGTTACCCCTGTCTACTAGTCGGCAGGAGCTGCAAATAGGTTCCAAGACTGCCTTTGTACAAGCTCAAGCTAACTCGCCAAAACAAAAATCAAAAGAGGTATGGATTTGTTCAGGCTTTCTTAATAGTTCCCGAATCTTGAAAGGAATGCCACAACTACCTTAGTACAAGCTACACACTCTGCCAACTAGGAGATGGGGCAATGACCTCCCCAGTCGGTATAATGTATTGACCCATAAATTGGGAGCTCTAGAGTGCACTAAGTTTGAGGGTGTATTCAATTGTGTTTTAAACCTTATAACTTAAAGCCTTGTTTTCTATGCTTGTTTAACCAAGCATCCTTATATTTAAGTATTGAACAGGGAACCTCATAATCTACAAATACTATCAACTAAGAGAGATGGGGCAACGACCTTCCTAGTCGGCCACATTTCTTGCACTTGCACATCTCATGCTTGAATGTAAGCTTCCAATACTAATATTGGCTTGTATTATAGATGCGTTCCTCACAACAATTACAAGCTAAGAAGGCTAAGCCTTCAATTTAAAAAGAGGTAGCTAGAGCTAAGCCAAAAAGATGTTGTGGTCGAGCTAATGTGGAAGGTGAAGCATCGCAATCAATGCTGCAAATCCAAGAAGTGGAGGAAATTGGCTTCATTACAACTTCGTTCATGGTTAAAGAAAACATCGGCATCAGCAACCCATGTGAGCTTGAGGAACATCTTAGACTTGACACAATCAACTTGGGCACTTTGGATTTGTCAAATGTAGACGAAGATCTTGGAAAGGATTACCAAGAAGCACCTCCAAAGTTGAACTTTGGTGTTGAATTAGAGGTTCTGATGCAGACACATGATATGTAGACGCATGAGGTAGTTGCCATTTCTATTGAAGAAGAAGAACCACAAAAAAGGGAAGGCGACACAAGGAAGACCCAAATGTAGATAGTGCAGCCAAGAGGAAAGGGAAAGTCGAGTAGAAGGATAGAGAGGTATATAAGATAATTGCAAATTTGCATTCTAATAGCCCCGTTTGACAACTAGTGCTCCTTACAGTCTTCAACATTGGCGACCCTCCAAATGTCCCAATTTGCCACATTGAGAAGAATGAAATGGTTTAGCATGTGAACCCGACTGATCTAAACAAGCTGTTTGTGCAGTTTTCAAAGATCGCATGGATATATGAGGAACATGAGTCAGTTCATTCTATCAATCAGGGATAAGTTGAGCAGTGATGACATGCAAAACATAAAGGCGAATGAGAACATGATGATGCCTTTGAAGCTGAGTTGGTTGAGAACAATGCCTTCAAGGACTAGGCTCTATTACTTTCAATGAGGAAATTCATCTACTAGGATGGCAACTAGAGGTTGCATGTTCTACAACAACTTTATAAAGAGAACACCAATGACAAAACCAAGTGGGTAGTTTGGGTGTGCTCTGCCTTCATATACCCAGATAGAGCAAACAACCTCCAATTTGTCACACTCTTCAAACAAATTAATAAGTTTGCACATGATTTAATTGTGATTTCAATTCTAACTTGTGCTACATGCAACTCCTTTTCTACAGCTATTGAGACCACACTAACACACTTGCTCAAGTTGATCAAGATAACAATGAGCAGCTCGGTGGGCCTTGCTCACATGATCAATAAGCTACTTGAGAAGAATAGACTTGACATCCAAAATTAAAAGGAAACTATAATTGACAAGACCTCATAGTATGTTGTTTTGACTTAGACAATAGTTTTTATTATTTATGAATAGTAAAAATTAATTTTTAATAAAATATATATATACTAAGAATTTATATAATGAATAAATTGAAAAGGTATTCATAAAATTAAAGAATATAAAATTAAATTTATATATTTAATTTAATTTAAAACCATTAAAAATCATTATATAAATTATTTTAAAGTTTATTAATTTAAACCACCATAATTTATTAAATTATGGCTTAAGTCAAAATTATTAATCCATAGCACTGGTATTTATACCAGTGCAAGGTTTGATATTGACCAAGATAATGTTTGAGGTCAATGCTGAATTTAATTGTGCTACTAGTTGACTTTCCCAATGTGCGTGTTATTGCAAGGCAAAATTGAGGATGACTTGGCTAGAGCTGTTGTAGTAGCTAAGGGGAACTTGCATATGGAGAAAACCCTTAAACAACGAGTGTAGGAGAAGCATGATAAAAGAATAATGAAGTTTCTAACAATTCTCTACCCGGTGGTGCTGGGTGAGGAATGGTTCAACAAAAACACAAATTTTGAAGGATCAGTGCAAGTGGATGGGCCTGAAGAAGCTTTACACGTTGTTGAGAGCTAAAATCCTAAGGACATGCGCCTTGTCTACTTGGCTAAATTGGGGCATGTAGACATCAAGTTAATGCAGCAAACTTTGGGCCTACCAGGGATGCAAGACAAAGAGTGGTTGAAGTGGTTTATAGTTGATCTATATTGAAGGGCAATGTGAGGACGAGTCATTGGTATGGTCAATAGCATGAGAGCATACAAGGAATGGGTGGTTGCTAAGGCAGACTTTGCGACATGGTTTGACAATATGCGCACACAATGTAAAACTTAGATGTTCTCTGGCTTCCACGACTATGTGAAGTTTAACTTCTCTATGGAGCCAACCGAGTTCTTGGAGGTTGACGAGATAGCCTGGAGATGATATGGAGGTAACATATAGCTTCTTCTTTAGAATCAATTGACTTTAACATATGTGGTGTATGTAGGTACTCGATGGCAAAAAGTCCATCCTCAAATATGAAGATGTGGATGAAACATAGAAGCCAGCCTCATCTGTGGTCCAAGTTACATAGTGCATTGACCAAGTTTGAGAGAAAAAATGGACCTTTTTGGTTGGATTTTCCTTGAGGGGAGCTGCCAACATGGGAATAAGACTTGTACAATGAGCATGCAAAAGATCTTCTAGAGGTGATATGGCAACTGAAAAAGATGGATTTTATAATGAAGTCAAAGAACAAAAGGTGAAGTTCCACACAACTTGTTAGGAGAAGACCCAACCCTTCTACAAGCACTTTTGGGCCTACATGAGAAGTAGCTACATTCAGTCTAAGTGATATCCAACCCCCGCTGCAAGTATTAACATCAAGGATGACCTCTTGTTCTATGTTTCATCGTTAGTTACAACTCGAGGTGCGTATGATTGTGTTGTCTGCAATATTAAAGATATGTGTAAGGCATTTTTGCAGATGACTTTCCAGAGATGTACATGAAGTTGAGAGCTGAAGTTGACAAGTAGCACACAATAGATGCTCAATTTGAGGAGGTAGGCGAGTTCGGATTCAACTCGATCCTCATCAACTTGACCAATGAACTACACACAACTATGATAGGAATATGATCTTTCTGGACCCATTAAATTTGATGAGGTAGTACAACTTGTGGGTATGCACACGGCTGCAAATGAGTTACTTATTGTTTTTGCTACAACGACGGCTATTGTTAGAGTTGTTGAAGCAACTAAAGAAGTCGACCTCCAACTGTGTACAATGTGTATTAGGGGTGTTATTGGGATTCCGAAATCACATGAAAGTAAAATTTTCCATTTAACCATTTGGCCTACTAATACTTATCATTGTCTATTCTACAGGGAAACCTTCTTGTTCTACTTATGTTCAAGGCATATGGGAAAGACACTAAACCAAATCTGCTCGGACTAAGTTTAGCTATCCTTGTTACATGCTAGATTGCTTTCAACAGTCATGGTAAATAGTTTTTTTTGTTTAGAAAACTAATGGCTTTATTGTCTTTGCAACCTCTCTATCCAACTGAAAGTGTTAGACTAATGTAACTAATTATTGAGTGTCTAAGTAAACTTGGTGATCTTGTTTGGGACATAGGCTCCACTACAGGTTCCTCCCTAGTTGTAGCTGCTGATTTTGGGAGGAATATCATGGGAATGGAAAAAAAAAAAAAAAACTCACACTTGAGAAGCTCTACAAGAACATCACACCTGAGCCAGTGTAGATTGAGCCACCTTCACCTCCAAGCCACAATAGCGGATCAAGCACTGTTAAAATGTTACTATGCAAGAGGTAGAAATGAGTTTCAAATGTTTCACACTGCTGCAATTTTAATGAAAAAATGAAACATAATGTTCCAGTTTGCATTTTTAAATATGAAATCAACAGACTCAGTTATTACTTACGTTTCAGCAATTTCAATTTACTGATTAAGATTGTAATCTGCCTACTAAAAGAATATTGTAGGATATTCCAGCCCCATGCCCCGGCCTCCTTTTGGGCGGGACTCTATGCGTGTGTAAAAATCTTTAATTTATAATCAAAATAAAACTTATGCATTATTATTAAATATAAATTATTTTTTCATAATTTTTATTTTTTTTAATATTTTATAAACATAAATACTTCGTTGTAAGAAATTTAATAGACAACTTTATTCACATTATAATTATTACATATCTTATAACATATAAGTGTTGTTTTGTCTCTTTGTGTGTGTAATTTGATCGGATATTACTGAACACACATATATATATTAATGACACAAATACACATAATGGTAGATGTATGTGTGTGTATAGCGTATGATGTTTACACAAGTATATATAACAAAAGTTGTAATCCAGATGATTTTTCATTATAGAAATCATACATAAACACATATTTTCTTTGGTATTATTTATATATGTATATATATGTATGTATCCATTTATCTCTATATACACATAACGCACAATAGCAGGAAATTATTACTTGAGGTAAATGCTATATATACATGTATACCATCTATACATTAAACAAGTTATATATATAAATATGTAAATGCCTAAGCACTATTTAAATATGTTTTAATTTTAATCAAGTGAAACATTCTCACCTGTGTAAGCCAGGCTTTGATTGAGCAGCAATGAGTCACATTGATGCAAGAGCGGCCACGTGGCCGTTAATATTAATTTATACACACACACACACACACACACACACACACACATATATATATATAATATTAAATAGGAGGTTTTGGTAACAGGCCCTTTCACCTACACCTACAGTGGTGACTAAAACATAAAATATGAATTAATATAATTATGATTGAACAGAGTTTATTTAATAACTGTAAAAGCAGGTAGAAAGCTGTATTAGCGTACGAAACTTGGTTTACCTGGATGCCCGCATATTCTCCTACTAGGTAATATACTGGGGAACATGTGTGGAGTATGAGCAACATATATATGAAAGGTTGAAAGGCGAGAGATTCCATGCATATTCCAAGCAAACTAGTCAACCATAAAACATCAAGGATCAAAAGACGTCCACGTGTACGGAATATAACTCCTTGAACACCTGCAGAAACCATCAGGTTTTAGCCTCTCACAAACCTCCAGAGCTCACTCGCAGTAATGCCAAACATTTAAGTATATATATGCATGATGCATGTAATATTTACGGCAAAGACCTCCTAAGTACCCACACATGTCGATCCACATTTATACCTCTTTACATAGCTATGGTGTTATCTGGATCATCACCCTTTCGCAAGTAGGCACTTAATCGTGTTGCCTTTTCTAGATCAGACTCGTATTACAATGCTTTCATCACTGCATTTCAATAAACTTACAGCGTGGTTTGCTGTGTTTGACCTCCAAACTTCCTGAAATGTCCCAGATGCTAACATCTTCAACAAGGATTTGCTGGGTTTATCAGTGCGCATTTCTTCAAATGGACCTTGCTGTGTTAAACAAAAAACAGCACTTCATTAGCACGCATACAGTGTTCGTACAAATACATAGAAAGCAAACCTCTCCACGTGTGGGCAAAACACATATTGTTAGACTTTCAAACTCATTGCCCACAGCTGCAGTTAGATCTATGTATATGATGTGTGTTTGTGTTTGTCTGAATGTGTGATATCTATGTATGTAAATGCATATGTGTAAGTAAGAAAGGATACAAGTTTGCTGGTGTACTGAAGCCGACTGAATCTAAGTCTTTTGTAACCAACTCTCCGCCATAGATCGCTTGAACATTCTCTATCTGGAAGACTCTCCACAGAAGAAACTGCTCCGTGAGCAATGTATATGTGTGTGCGTGTGTATACGGATATTATGCATGCGCATGTATACGTATGTGTGTGTACTCACATTCATGAAGATGATTAATACTCTACTATCTCTGAAATGTATACATTTAGCCACATAAGTTTAAAACCTAGACTAAAAGCTGATTTTAAATTGTTGTAATACACACACACACAATACCGTTGTATGCGTACGTGGTACACATATTGCATGTATATAGATGTGTCTGTGTGCGTGCATGTTGCATATATATAAATATGCCACGTATTCTAATTTGTTGTGAATTTGGATGTGAAGATCACGATTAAACAGATATATCAATAAATTCTTACTTAAATACATCTTATGTATTAACAAGGATAGTGACTCCCAATTACATTTGTGAAAGTGTTAAGTGGTGGCAACAACATCTAACAACGTATAAATTACATATTTGTATTTATACGACTTACTGCATCTGAGGGAGCGGAAATAAACTAGACAGAATGTAGTAAGCATCCTCATCCGACACTGAAGAATCGCATACATACATACATACATACATAAATATAATACATTGTATGTATCTGTGTGCCTTCCTCCTTCTCTCTCTGTGATAATATCTAGATGTACCTTCATGACGAAGGAATGAAAGCAATATCGCCACTGGAAACCGCTCAAGTGCATGAAGGTCTCTCACTGAAAGAACAATAGCCTGCCAATAAGTTGACACCAATGGTTGAAGATCGGAATGTGCAACTAAATTCAAACAGTGCAACTTGGTCACCATCACTACAATCAGCCTCACTCTCATGCTGCTGCTGGTTTCTCTCTGAGCTAAAAAGGCCCATGAGGCACCATGACTAGTCTGTCCTTCCACCAGCTATCCAAGGCCTCAAAGCAGCACAGGAAAGTCATTGGGGATCTTGGGGTTAGACTTTTTCTCCAATGACAAGCTCCAGTAATTCCCAGCTCCAGTGCTACGATGATAATCATTGATCTCACGGTATCCTGTCATGAGCCTGTCCCAACGGCCAGATACATGCTTGTCATCTCTGTAAACGCTGGTTTTATCTGCTAGGGCTTTGGCTAGAATTTCCCACCGTTTTTTTGCCTTGACAGAGTGGAAAATCGTTCCGGATGTTCACGTAACTCTTTATCCTCTTCTTCCTTCAAATTGATGAGCACAAGCGTTTCTTCTGAGGTCCAATTGTTTCCACCAACAGTCGACCCATCCTCTGCCTAATATGAGATGCATCTACTTATTTGAATTTAAGTAATGGATGGGAAGGGCTTACCATGTTGTCATCATCACCATCAGTACTCTCCTGTGTTTACGTCCAGGTCGACCTCGGCCTCGGCTTGCTCTACCACCACGACGAGCACCTCTGCCAACAGCACCTGGAGGATGTGCAAAACACTCATAAGCTATTTTGAAAACTGAGAAAGTATTTCAAGTACATGTTTCAAGTATTTCAACGTCTTCATCCTCCTCCGAACTCCTTCGACGCTCGACTCAACGCCGCTTCACTTCAGCATCTATCTGAGATGCCATCATGCGTGCATACTCTGCACCTCCACCACTAGGATGGACACCAGCTGTTGGGTGAGCAGCAATGAAAGAAGAGCTCCCCGGTTGAGCAGCTAAAAAGAAAGAGTTGCTCGGCTGAGTAATAGCAAAAGTTGAGCTTCCTGGATGAGCAGCAGCAAATGGAGATCTATCTGGCTAAGTAAAAAATGCTGGGCTGCTATGCTGAGTTCCAAACATTGGGCTACTTGAATACGCTGGGGAGCTTTGATGAGCATAGACTAAGCCAGGAATCCCCATTGGGTGTCCCGCTCCGTGAATCCCGTTGTGTATCCCTTGGCCATGGACCTGGGTAGGTCCATGGAACCCTCCAACTCCTTGGCCAACTCCTTGATCACCTACTGGAGACGATCGCAATGATGGATTGCTAAATCCACCCAGGTCTACCCGATTGCTGAGAAACGCACCTGATCCATGACTTCAGGACCTTGAGCTTCAGAGGCTTGAGCTTGAGCTTGAGAATCATCCATGATCGACGCTTAGTGGCGCGAAAAGCTTCACCGCTTGCACTTTATATTAAATGTTGTTGTGCCGTCGTTGACATGGCACTTAGAAGAGCCTAAAGATCCTCTTGAGGATCTTTAGGCTCCTCTAAATTTCTATCAGAAATGAGCGAATATTCCCTTGTTATTCCTCTTAAAAGAATTTTTTAAATAATGATGCGGTTCCGACTCTTTTAAGAAGATTCCTTGCCTAAAAAAATTAATTTTAACACTTTTAACGCAAGAAGTAGGTGCGGTCGTGATTTGTTCACTTTTAAGGAGATAAAAGTGGTTTTAGAAGCAGGTGCGGAGGCCCCTAGTGGTGACTAAAACATAAAATATGAATTAATATAATTATGATTGAACAGAGTTTATTTAATACCCGTAAAAGCAGGTAGAAAGCTGTATTAACGGCCAAAACAAATATATGAAAGGTTGAAAAGCGAGAGATTCCATGCATATTCCAAGCAAACTAGTCAACCATAAAACATCAAGGATCAAAAGACGTCCACGTGTACGGAATATAACTCCTTGAACACCTGCAGAAACCATCAGGTTTTAGCCTCTCACAAACCTCCAGAGCTCACTCGCAGTAATGCCAAACATTTAAGTATATATATGCACATGTAATATTTACGGCAAAACCTCCTAAGTACCCACACATGTCGATCCACATTTATACCTCTTTACATAGCTATGGTGTTATCTGGATCATCACCCTTTCGCAAGTAGGCACTTAATCGTGTTGCCTTTTCTAGATCAGACTCGTATTACAATGCTTTCATCACTGCATTTCAATAAACTTACAGCGTGGTTTGCTGTGTTTGACCTCCAAACTTCCTGAAATGTCCCAGGATTTGCTGGGTTTATCAGTGCGCATTTCTTCAAATGGACCTTGCTGTGTTAAACAAAAAACAGCACTTCATTAGCACGCATACAGTGTTCGTACAAATACATAGAAAGCAAACCTCTCCACGTGTGGGCAAAACACATATTGTTAGACTTTCAAACTCATTGCCCACAGCTGCAGTTGATCTATGTATATGATGTGTGTTTGTGTTTGTCTGAATGTGTGATATCTATGTATGTAAATGCATATGTGTAAGTAAGAAAGGATACAAGTTTGCTGGTGTACTGAAGCCGACTGAATCTAAGTCTTTTGTAACCAACTCTCCGCCATAGATCGCTTGAACATTCTCTATCTGGAAACTCTCCACAGAAGAAACTGCTCCGTGAGCAATGTATATGTGTGTGCGTGTGTATACGGATATTATGCATGCGCATATATACGTATGTGTGTGTGTACTCACATTCATGAAGATGATTAATACTCTACTATCTCTGAAATGTATACATTTAGCCACATAAGTTTAAAACCTAGACTAAAAGCTGATTTTAAATTGTTGTAATACACACACACACAAACCGTTGTATGCGTACGTGGTACACATATTGCATGTATATAGATGTGTCTGTGTGCGTGCATGTTGCATATATATAAATATGCCACGTATTCTAATTTGTTGTGAATTTGGATGTGAAGATCACGATTAAACAGATATATCAATAAATTCTTACTTAAATACATCTTATGTATTAACAAGGATAGTGACTCCCAATTACATTTGTGAAAGTGTTAAGTGGTGGCAACAACATCTAACAACATATAAATTACATATTTGTATTTATACGACTTATGCATCTGAGGGAGCGGAAATAAACTAGACAGAATGTAGTAAGCATCCTCATCCGACACTGAAGAATCGCATACATACATACATACATACATAAATATAATACATTGTATGTATCTGTGTGCCTTCCTCCTTCGCTCTCTCTGTGATAATATCTAGATGTACCTTCATGACGAAGGAATGAAAGCAATATCGCCTCTGGAAACCGCTCAAGTGCATGAAGGTCTCTCACTGAAAGAACAATAGCCTGCCAATAAGTTGACACCAATGGTTGAAGATCGGAATGTGCAACTAAATTCAACCAGTGCCGGTACAATCTCCTCAACAACATTTGTAAACTCTCCATATTTAGGCACGGGCGTGTGTATGTACGTCGGTATTTAACCATCTGCCACGCCTGCAGAGTTCGCAGAAGACCTCCCCAATAAACTGCCATTGAGAATGTCGATGGAAGGCTGGCAGCAGAGACCAGCTGAGAAACAATCTGAACTACTGGTTAAGATATCAATATAAACGCGTCCTTGCCTATGTATGTTTCTCTCTCCCTCTCTATGTATGTATGCCTACATATACATACAGATCTGTTTATGTAAATGAGTTATATTGAAGGATACGAAGAGTGTAGCTCAGCAGGAGCTTTAGGTCGAGCTCTATCAGGAATAGACGAGAGTATCTGTGCAACTTGTCTGCGCTGCTCACCCAGTTCTTCAACCATTCTCTTTACACCCAAACTTTCCAATAGGCACTTGCCTAAACAAATCCACAAAATTGAGTATATCATACCAGCATTCCATTGATACATAAATGCACGCATATATATCACAGCTTACCTTTCAGCTTGCATACACACAGTAGATGCATCAAGTTCAGCATAATAAGTGCTGGAACTAGCGCAACTACCACTTCACTCTGACGGCCCATGTATTTTTCCTGACAGAGGTAGCTGTGGATTGGCTTGCCTGTTTCACACAAGTTATACTTTGATTCATTTTTTCCTCATGGATAAACGTATGAACTCTCTCTCTCTCTCTCTCTCTCTCTTATATGGTGTGTGCATGTGTATCATTATAGATACACATACACTTTATAGTTTGTTTCCGGAATAACATCTATATAAAAAAATATAGACTACTAATACTACTTAGACCATTAGACCACTAATAAGATCTACTTACTGTAAAGAAGCAACTTGGAAATAACTGCAGCTCTGTACAAGAGGCTTCCCTGGACTTTGGAGTTTAAGGAGGCTTTGTACTTTAGAGCTTCTGACTGCTAAACGGGTGGACATGTTCCAGCGTGTGCGGAGATCAGAGATTTCCGTGTTGCTGAGAGAGCTTGCAAAGCAGGAGACGTCAGTAAACATTACTGAAATGGTAAAGGATGTTTGTTCCTTGTTTACACGCCTCTATTTATCTACCTATCCTCTATGTATATATGCATGTGTACATCCAAGTATGTTATACGGATGGGTATATATGTATCACACACATATATATATCGTGTGAAAACAAATTTGGTATATGATACTCTCAATAACGGCTATGAAGAGCGCGCCGAAATGCTATACATGGTGTGAATTGCAGAATTCATTTTGAAAAGGCCGGTCAAAGTCATTATTGACCGTGAGGTTGGCATGGCTATCACCGGTCAACGCCATTCTTTCCTTGGCAAATACAAGGTAAAAGCACACACACATATACAACACCCATATGTATATATGTGTATACACCTAAACGACATGTCAGTATATGTATATATACACATTTATCTTTGTGTATGTGTTTATACACTCCAGATTGTTTCTGTTTTGTGCACATATGTGTTTAAATACACGCACACATTTGTATCATCTGTGTGTGTATTCATCTCCCCCTCGTGTGTGTGTGTGTATGTGTGTTGTATGTAGTTATTAGTATGAAGTTAATTGATATGTACATTTATATACAGTAGATATATTGTGTGTGTGCATGTGTGTGTCCCTGTGTGTACATGTATATATTTATGATTACATGCGTATTATGCATCTGGGTATCTGCACTACATGTGTGTGTGTGTGTGTAAGATCCATAAGTTAATGCAATATCAGGAGTTTGCACACCTTAGGCTCCTCAGCATACTTGCATGTTCATGCGTATGGTTTGTGTGGATCTATCACCCATATCTGTATCTATTACATGTTCATAAATCTATATATGTGATATATGAATATGTATATCTATATAGACACACGCACGCACACACTCTTTCGTATATGAAGGTTGGATTTACAAAAGAAGGCAGAGTGATGGGCTTAGACCTGGAGATATACAACAACGGTGGGAATTCATTAGACTTGTCACACTCTATATTAGAACGGGCTATGTTTCACTCGGACAATGTGTATATTATATCCAATGTGCATATCTCTGGCAAAGTATGCTACACAAACATGCCAAGTAACACGGCCTTCCGTGGATTTGGTGGTCCTCAAGGTATGCTTATTACTGAGACGTGGATGGAACATATTGCAAACATACTTGGCGTGCCTTCTGCAAAGATACGGGTACGTTTGTGTGTGTGTGTTTTCGATTATATACGTTTTATATTACGAGTGTGTCGCATATGCATTGTCTCTCTCTCTCTCACACACACACATATACACATATATGCAGGAAATGAATCTTCAACACGAAGGTTATGAACTTCACTACGGGCAAGTGCTTGAGCAGTGTACAATACGTAGGGTGTGGTCAGAGTTATACACTTCTACGGAGTTTGACACTCGTTTACGTGAAATACAAGAGTTTAACAAAAATAATCGCTGGAAAAAACGCGGAATTTCCATTATACCTACAAAATTTGGTATTTCTTTCACCACGAAATTCATTAACCAGGTAACTGTATATATATATATATAGAGAGAGAGAAGAGAGAGAGAGAGAGAGAGGGGCTAAGTTTCTAAGTTTCTTTTGTTTGTGAGTATTATACATTATAATGTGAAACTTGTTTCAATATATATGTTTATGTAAATAAATAAGCGTAGTTTCACAAAGCCGTAGGTTATACATTCTATAATACTAATTACATTTGTGACTGTAGATTACGTATATATTATATAGTACTATTTATTACGGTAAAGTAATCTGAACCTGTGTGTGTGTGTGAATAATAAGAGATGTAATATATACAGGCTGGTGCTTTGGTTCAAGTATATACCGATGGTACAGTTTTAGTAACACATGGTGGTGTTGAAATGGGGCAAGGATTACATACAAAGGTTGCACAAGTCGCCGCTACTGCCTTTAATATTCCTATAAGCTCTGTATTTATATCCGAGACAAGCACTGATAAGGTAAATTTTAATAAATAAACAAGTAAATAAAATTAACTTATTACCAATTATTTAATGAGTTTAATTTTCTTTGATACAATTTTAGGTGCCAAATGCTTCGCCAACTGCAGCTTCAGCTAGCTCTGATATGTATGGTATGGCAGTACTCGATGCATGTAATCAAATTAAAGAACGAATGAAGCCCGTTGAGTCTAAATGGAAATATCTATATCATATTATCTGTGTATATTATACTCGTATATACTAAATTTATATATATACTAATATGTATATAATTCATATATTTAACTAACACTAATTAATTAATTAATACAGCTTGCGATGGCATGCCATTTAGAGAGAATAGACTTATCAGGACACGGCTTTTATAAAACACCAGATATTGGTTTTGATTGGAAAGTGGGGCGTGGTAAACCCTTTGCATATTACACGTATGGAGCTGCGTGTGCAGAAGCCGAAATAGATTGCCTCACTGGGGATTCACATTTACAAAGAGTGGATATTCTCATGGATCTCGGGCATTCCTTAAACCCTGCCATTGATATTGGCCAGGTAATATATATATATATATATATAGAGAGAGAGAGAGAGAGAGAGAGAAAGAGAGAGAGAGTATACTTTATTATTTAATTAACTATTAATGCACACTATATATATTAGGGATGATCGGTATTCATATACCATGCAATATAGTGTGTATATATATATATATATATATATGAATGTTATTACAGATAGAGGGAGCAATTTGTTCAAGGGCTTGGTTGGGTAGCATTGGAAGAACTTAAGTGGGGTGATAAAGCACATCCATGGATCAAACCAGGTTATTTATTTACACAAGGCCCAGGAACTTACAAGTTACCAACAGTAAATGATATTCCCATCGACTTCCGTGTGTCACTTCTAAAGGTATTAAAACCGCGATTAGCAAAAACCGGCTTCGTACAACGGGCTTTTTCATATTCCCGAATATCCAGGAATATTCTGTCAAATAAAAGGGAATATTCTAGAATATTCTGCCAAGTAGATTATTTTAACTTTCATTATAAAATGCCGACCAACAAGTGAAAAACGCTAATTATTTGCCGACTAGACTTTACTATACCGACTAAACTTAAAAAGTCCGCAGGTTTCGACATTGCGCTTGCAACCAACCAATAACCGATGCACTTCTGCTTGAGTAAGGGTCTGCTCTGTAAGAAGTAAGTAATCGTTGGGTCTAATCCAAGAACATGAGTGTACCAAAATACATGTGTTGGCAGGGGCTCCAGTTCTTGGCTTTTTGAAAAGTTGCACAAGTGCATGACGGAACAGCAGAAATTGTTACCTTAGCAGATTGCATGCCTACAGAGACAATGAAGGCTCAGTCTTCCTCTTTGAACCACCTCCACGTTGTTGATCCGACCTTGAAGAATCTTTGCCTGGTTGTAATGTTTCTCATGTTCCTTGGACATTCTTGTTGGTGTTCGCACACTCCGTCCATGGTATGTTGGTACTCTATGTGCTCCCTCTCCTCTTGGTGTGATGGTGTTCGATCCATTCGGCTACTACTGTCGTTTACCATTTCTTCAAATCCCTCCAACTTGAATCCTGCTTCAGAAAGAGCTTCAACCTCATTTGCATTCAAGTTTGTTCCTTTTTGAACTGGCCAAACCTCTGGAACTTCGGAATACTCTCAGGAGGAATCCCTGCATATGGTCGTCTGAAGCAACAAGAATCGCGTGGGCAGAACCATAGCATCTGATGAGTGAACTCAATGTTCCCAAATGCATTGTATATTGGCCGTCTACCGTGAAATCCTGGTGCCGGTACATGATGTGGATATCCTATGGGTCTGCCACACTTGCTGTTACCGTCCTGAGTGAGACCTAGACATTTCACCTGACTTGCCTCCCCAATGCGTCTGATGGCCACTGAGTCATCAACGTCTCTCTTTCAGTGACATTGACATCTTGAAACTTGAGTTTTTTTCCTGAGTGCATTTGGGATGACTTGTTCTGCATATTGGTGTGTCATGTCTATGTGTACGAAGTGCATCAATCCCATGGTCCCTAGTTGACGGTTGACGAACGGTTCGAACACGAACATTTGTTGTAGAGGCAAACTCTGGACTTGCAAGATGCTCTTCATCACTAACAAGATTTGCAAAAGTTGGGAGACACTGATTTTCCCGCTGAAAGTTTCTGCTGTGCACGTTTCAGAAGAGTTTCCATGGAAGGACCTGTGCCTGAATATCTCCCAAATGATGCCTTGACCTTTGCACTTTGGAAAACAGCATCTGTTAAATCTAACATTGTTGCCTCCAACAAAGGAACACGCTTCGTCAGCCTTGCTCCTTTCGTGCTCTTGCATGAACAACTTCGGAGTTGTTAGTGGTAGGCACATTCGCAACACCATCTTCTGTCAAGTCAATTATCTCTGTCATGGAAATATGATCTTCATGTCTGCCACCATGACAGCCATGTTTGCAAAGCGCTAACGTTACTGGACCTGCCTTCCCAAAATGACTCCAACATTACTCGTCGTTCCAACTTATCTTGGTTGGTTAGTGCTGCAGGCCATGAGCGTGCAAGGTTCATGTGCTCCTCCCTGTGTTCCTCAAGTATCCACTTCTTTGTAACTTGACGCACTGACTGCATGTAATGGAACAAACAACTCCTTTCTCTTCCTCTCATCTTTGACCCATTGTTGAAAACTTGATGCAATGCTAACCAAATTGCACCTGACTCATCTGACATGAACCCGCAAAGTTCACATTATACTACCTTAAACTACACAAACATAAGTGCATTATACTAGTAAGTATTTTAAAACATAGATATGTTAATACTTACAATGGATCATAGAGATGTATTCCCAGTGTACACCAATCATCAATACGATATGTGTGGTCTAGCACCACCCACTACTGTTCGAGATCACCTCCAGATTGACACCTTCTAATGTAGTCTATTCCGGATCCTGGGCCGGCAACTGTCATTTTGAAGATTAAAGGCTGCTCTTCAGCTCCGTTGAGGTCCATTCCGGGTATGTGGATAACATGTATGAATGGGATTGATAGCTTCTTCTTTAACTGCAGAAGTCCTTCGTAACCTTCTTTGAAACGAGTGTCTGTTGTTCTAGCCTGAGATATCCATTCTCTTGTTCTACATTGGAAAGGTTAAGCATCTCCAAAAGGAAATAATAATTTTTTTGCTTACCGGCGGTGATTTGTGAGTGGTAGTAGATCTGACAGAACCTTGTCGTATGATACATCTCCAGAATCTGTTACCAGTTTTTCCAAAATTATATTGCGTGCTGCTTGAAACTCTATGACACGTTGATTAGTTCTTGGGGTTGCAGCGACTGCTTTGTTGATTGTCTCCTTAGCTCTGTCTTTAGAGACCATGGATTCGGGTGGTCTACGTGGGTGTTGATGTTCTCCAAGATGGATGAAAAGCCTCGTGCATGTGATATCATCTGGAATTATGTAATATGCAACGGAGCATGTCTGCACTAGAAGGGGCTCATTGTTGCAATGCACACACTTCATTCCAAGCACTCTACCATCTGAAGATAACTGGACTTTATCAATGGTGCCCTTAAATTGGCAGTCATTTGCTTTCTTACTGAAGCTGATGAACGGACATGTTTCCTTTACGCATTTCATGTGGCCAATACATGAACTGCGACTAACACGAGCTGGAACATTCCAATGTGTTGTGCAGCGTTGAGTCCAGTAATCACACCCATCCTTCCTATTCATCCCTTTGTACTTGTCCTTCATTGTTTCGTGTGCTGGCAACTCGTAAATCACATTTCCGTTGCAATCTTCTGGGACCTCAGCAACTTGCTGAATCGATGACGAGACCACCAGTTGCTTCCCAATCCTACATCTCTGACTATTGCGAAGTATTGTTACCATAGAATTGTCCCGATCTGTTGTCTCCAACCGGAATAGCGGTCCTTTGGAAGGAAGAAGTGTGTAATACACAAAACTGCTAGCTCTTGCCCCTTCTGGTTCTACCTCAACATTCGCAGCATCTCCACCAACAACAGACATCAAATGCAGCACTTTAAAAGATTGCCAAGGTGGAATGTCAAATGCAGACCTGAGATCTGTTTCAAAGACAAATGCAATACCATCTTCATCTGCAGGGAAGTCCTTGTCAACACCATTGTAGCTGATTCTTGCCATGTAGCAAAAATGGAACAAACAAAAGTTAAAATTCAAAGACAATGAACATATTACACACGATGGTTAATGTGTTTGTTAGTCGTGAGGCAATCATTTCATTGACAAATATTAAAAATAATATTAATTGCGTGCGTCTGGGTAGAAGAGTGAAATTAATTTACTGCGTCTGGGTAGGTTTTTTGTAAATTAAAAAGTTTTACTATGTACAAGTGGCGATCATGCATGCAATATGTTTACAGAAATTAGGTTGGTTTTTAATTGATTTAGGGCGGCTAGGGTTTTGCAATTAGGGCGGCTAGGGCAGCGAGGGCGGCTAGGTTTTCGTGGAGCAGCGGCGCATTTGGGGGCATAGCGTGGAGCAAGTGTGGCTCCAGGGATTAATCACAATAGGCTTCCATTGAGGGGGTGAGTATTTTCTGATTTCTTCATGATCTGCTCATGATCTTTTCATGATCTGTTCATCTTTTTACATCTCTTCACAGTTGCAAGAAATCCGAGTCGGCCTGCCGACTCGGACTGACTTCGTTGTCCGTCCCAGTCGGCAGGCCGACTGGGGTGGACTGTTCCAGATCCAGTCAACATTTTGACCGGGGTTGACTGTTCCAGCCCCAGTCAGCATTTTGACTAGGGTTGACTGTTCTAGTCCCACCTAGCATTTTGACTGGGCCTTGTCGTTCCAGTCCCAGTCCATGCCGACTGGGCCTCCCTTTGTTGCCAGTCCCAGTCGGCATGCCGACTGGGCCCCTTTGTTGCCAGGCCCAGTCGGCATGCCGACTGGGACTCCCTTTGATGCCAGGCCCAGTCGGCATGCCGACTGGGACCCCTTTGATGCCAGTCCCAGTCGGCATGCCGACTGGGCCCCTTTGTGCCAGTCCCAGTCGGCATGCCGACTGGGACTTACAGCAACTGCTCTCTCAGTCGGCACGCCGACTGTGAGGGCTAGTATGTTTTTTTAATTTTTATTAAACATCTTTGAACATTTATTACAGTTTTTTGTTAAACCTTATTGCTTTTGTAAGATGAGCTCTTCACAACGTTTACAAGAAAAGAAGATGAAGGAGCCTACTGAGAGAGAAGCAGAAGCTAGAGCTGCAATTCAGAGAGGGCGTCGGGGTCGTGGGAGAGGAAGTAGGAAGCTGGCTGTGGTTCAGAACAAGGACCTTCAAGTGATGCTCCAGTTGAACAGGCAAGCCAGCAGGACTGGTCAGGAGAGCAAGAGGATGTAGTTCAACCCCAACAAGAACAATCAGACTTTGTTGAAGAAGTTGAGGATGATGTCTTACCACAGGAGACACAGGAGCAGACAGAAGGCACACAAGCCTCATGCGCAGTGACTTTGTCGAGTGACGAAGAGGATGAACCCAAGAGCAAGAAGAGACGACGCAAAGCTGCTGGAGATTCAGAGGCTGCTAAGAAGAAGAAGAAGGGGAAAGCAGAAGTGCCAGATAATGAGGAAGTTTACAACATTGCAGCCAGCATGCATTCGGAGAGTGCAGTGCGTCTTCTCGCGAAGATCACAATCCGAGAATATGGAGAGGCACCGGATGTCCCTATTTGCCGAATTCTGGGAAATGAGCAGGTGCGGAGAGTCAATCCAGCGGATCTGGAATCTTTGACTAGGAGTTTCAAGAAGGCAGTTGGTTATTTGCGCAACACCACTCAGTTCATCCTTCAAGTTGGGGACCCCATGACAGATGCAGATCTGGCAGCATTGAGAAGCGATGAAGCGATGTATGCTCAGCATTTGGCTTTTGAGGAGGAGCTTCAGTCCGACATGTTCCGGCAATGGGCACCAATGCTTTC